>JAHHUM010003096.1:0-65489 GCA_036173005.1 Crenichthys baileyi | reverse complement strand
CAAATTGTTGCAAACGTCGGTTTCAATGGTGCAAGGGAGCGCAGATCTCGGGCTGTGGACAATGTGAAACATGTATTTGTTCTCTGATGGGGTCCCCCTTTACTGTTTTCCCCACATCCGGGGAGAGTTACGGTGTGGAAAGCCCCAAAGAAGCGTCCCCCCAGACTGTTGCATGCCCAGAGTGAAGCATGGGGGTGGATCAGTGATGGTTTTGGGCTGCCATATCATGGCATTCCCTTGGCCCAATACTTGTGCTAGATGGGCGCGTCACTGCGAAGGGGACTACCCAAAACCCTTTTTCAGGACCATGTGCATCCATGTTCAAACATTGTATCCGAAGGCGGTGCTGTGTATCAGGATGACAATGCACCAATACACACAGCAAGACTGGTGAAAGATTGGTTTTGATGAACATGAAAGTGAAGTTGAACATCTCCCATGGCCTGCACAGTCCCCCAGACCTAAATATTATTGAGCCACTTTGGGGTGTTTTGGAGGAGGGGACTCAGAAACGTTTTCCTCCACCATATCACGTAGTGACCTGGCCACTATACTGCAGAAGAATGGCTTAAAATCCCTCTGACCACTGTGCGGGCTTGTATATGTCATTCCGACGATTGACGCTGTATTGGGCCGCAAAAGGACCCCACACCATACTAATAAATTATTGTGGTCTAAAACCAGGTGTTTCAGTTTAAATTGTCCAACCCCTGATATTGTTTTGTTGTGCACATCTGATTTTTTACGTAGTGGGTTTTAATGTAAAATCTCATCCCATTGACCCAATTGTACCAAATTCTCCTTGCAAAAAGTAGCTGTGTATTCTCCCCTTCTTGCAGTGTGCTCAGCAAGCCCAAAGATGGTCCGAGCCCCCGACACTTTTGGTCCCAGCTCCTCAGTATCGACTCTGGATCATAAAACCTGCTGAGGGGGGCATCATTCTCCACAGCACAGGCAGCAATAGAGAGAGCAACAAAAAACATCTCAGCTTTTTTTTTAGAGAATGAGAAAAAGTATAAAGGGGAGACAGGAAGAAAGAAAAGGAGAGTTAATAAAGCATTAGTCCTATCAGTAGGGAAAAAAACAGTGTTATGGACACATTCTACATAATGAATGAAAAGGTTTTTTTCTTCTATTGCAGCAAATAAAAAAGCTCTACTTAGCTCATTGTTGCAGTTCTTGAAGTACTTGGGTGGGGTTTCAGGGTCATTTACATCTTCAGTCTAATTTTTCCAAAAGTTCTTTGGAAATACCACTTAAATACTAAATTTTTGCCACATTACACTCCCTCATGGACCCTTCTCTTGTTTTATGAATGCACAAAACACTCACTGGTAATCTGACAAGGACAGACTTTTCAGGGGGCCCAAATAACTTGTGTTTCCCCCCTTTTAAATTTCCCTTTGTTTCAGCAGTTTTTTTCCTCCCATTCCTGCATGCCAGGGAGTGGCTGGCCCGCCTGACAGTGCTCTTTAGAGACAGGGGTAGAGCAGAGGATTTCGGTGGACACTATTGAGAACCTGAAGACTTCAGGCTCTGGAGCGAAGGGACGGAAAAAGAAGTTTCAAGGTTAAGAATATGAGAATAGGAGCTGCAGCTTTGGCTGGGGGGATTTTTGGGATAGTGGGGACCCTGTGTTTCCTCGTGGCCTTCAGTACAGATTATTGGCTGGTAGCCAGAGAAAACTGTGGATCATTTCTACAGCCCACCAAAATCACCCCAACACAGGACAAAGACGCTAACAGGACAGAGGTAGGACACCCACATGATGTCATTCACAAATAGTTTTATCCTTCTGGTATACCTAGTTCCAGACCTTCATTAAAATAAAAGAGATGCACCACATTTCATGGTGAAGGATAATGTGACAACCGCAAAAGACAAACATAGAACTTGATCAGATGTTTTGTAAACAGTGGCATGCAAGATATGTCTCTTTAGGATATTTAAAGACACACTGAAGTTATGTAGTGGTGCTTGTCCATAAATATGGAGGAGCTGAACTAGGATCCCGAGAGCAGGCGCTGAGTTGTCTTGACTTGTATGAAAAACAAACATTTTGTTGATTTTATTGGTGTTCTATGTGATAAAGCAATGCAATGTAGTGCATTAATTGTGAAGTGCAAAAATATAAAGGGTTTTCAGATTTTTCTGGAAATAAAAATCTGAAAACTATTACATATATTTATATTTCAGTCCCCTTTACTCTCAACACTAGTAAAACTGACCCATCACATCACCCTGGGGGCACAATATCTACAAAAAGCAAGTGGTGGTGGCAGCATCATGCTGTGGGAATGCTTTTCTTTAGCAGGTACCGGGAAGCTGATCAGATTTGATGGGAATAAAGATGGAGCCAAATACAAATGTCTCCGAAATTCATGTTCATAAACGCTTTAAGTTCAATCTGACTGAGCTTGTTTTGCAATAAGGAATTTGCAAAAAATACACAGAAGTTTGTGGCTGTAACAAGACTGCATGTTAAAATGGGTGCAGCCAGTCCATTATGGTAAATGCACAGATGAAGATGCTAACTCATTTGTCAGAAAGGTGTGTTTATGATGTCTATTTATATAGTTGATAGGCATGTTTACATATGTGTCTTGCTGGAGCAACCGCATACAGTTATGTACAACTTGTGGGATGCAATTTAAGAATGATGCTGCTCTTCTCTTTGCACTAGAGAATTTAAATCAAAAGTAACTCCTATGAAAGCCAACCCACAGCTGATTTTATGGGCTAAGAAGGATCCCCTACCCTCAAATCAACTGATCTCCTTGTTAATAATCATTTAAGTACCCCTTTAATCTTCCAGTTTATTCTTCCATGCAGCATAATGTGGAAAAAAAAGGTTCCACAAAGCACATTGAGATGGATATATTTATGAAAGCTAATCCCCCTGTGAACTCATCACAGCGACAAAGTCTTTCATTTGCAATAAAAGAAGATGATTAAAGTTGTTGTGTTACACAGCACCATCAATCATCTTTGTGACAAGCGAGTGGAGAGTTTCACTCATGCGAGTTCATGAGTTCCCTCCAGAAAACCTCACAGACCAGCAGGCTATAATCAGGACCACGTTTGATGCAGCGGCACCGCTGAAACAAAGAATGACACGGAGCTGCTTTCCCAGACTGTGTTGACAAAGCTGACGGAAAAAAAAAAAAACATTTATGTCTGTTTCTGTGATTCCTGTCCCTGTTTCTCTTTTAGATCCAGTTGGATGAAGCTGCGACTACTTCACGGCCCATTGTGCACCATGAGGGATTTTTCTGGCGCTGTATGTTTGCAGCAGAACCCTCGACGGAGGCGGTCCTGGCCACGTTCTTCAGTATGTTTAGAAATATTTCTTCTGCTGAGGATATTGAATATTTTTTATCGGTATTGTGATCACATGTCCCTTGACACCAGAGTGACCCTAAAATTTTATTAAAAAAGAAAAACTTCACGATCTATAACAATTTACCTTGTCTATTGTAGCAAACCAGCCAGGGTTTAAGATGTGCATCCATGGTTACCTCTTCCCCCTGCCAGTTGCACTTGGAGAAGTTCCTGATCCAATCTATGACGCTACTGCAGGTAACTGCAGTCAATGGTCACATGCAATATGGATGCACACACAAATACATGCAAGAGGCACAGTTTACACATTGTCTTTCTGATGAAGCAGTTTTAATGAGAAGCTGAGTTGTTGAGGACATGCAGTGCTGTGAAAATATATTTGCCCCTTTTCAGATTTCTTCTGTTTTTGCTTCATTGTTATGCTTACGTGTTAAAGATCAGCAAACAACTTTTAATAACAGAGAAAAGTCTATTTTGCTTTTTTGAGCCATACAGACGCAGACTTGCTGATGTTTTTCAGATCGTAATCTTTCTGCATAACCCAAGTGTGCTAAAGCTAAAAGGGTTAGTTCAGATTTTTTGAAGTGGAGTTTGGTGAAGTTTTTGTTTTTTAGTAATAGTTATTTTGCCTTTAGTAGAAAGATGACATATCACAGGGGAGGGTGTTGAAAAGTAAATGAATCCTCTAAGTGCTGGAAACTAACATCTATTAAGATGTATGCTGTCTTCTTTTGCTGATCTTTGCAATTTAAAAAACTGACGATTTTCATCTCAGTGGGATACAGAACAATGATAGGGGATATTAACAGTCTGCAATTTCACAACAGACTGTTGTCACATTTGCTGTTTTATTCAGCAAATGTGGAATTATTTTGGTTAAGCCTGCAGGCCGTATCAATCTGCCGGATCAGCTGTGGCTCGTCAGTGCACTCTGGGTCCGCCAAGAATTAGATTTTGAGTTAAACTGACAGTTGTGCAGCAGCATTAAAGATGGTATATCCAAATGCTGGTAATTTTACACCAGATGCAATAGGATGCGCAGGTTTTAAATCATCCCACTTTTGTCTTGTCAGTTAACTGAATGTTTTCCTAAAAGTCTTAATTATCATCAAGATGTTTTTTGGCAAACTTGAGAGAGACCTTTTTTGTTTGTTTTGATCAGAAGTGGTTTTGGCCTTGGATCTCTCCCATTGATGACATTTTGCCCAGTCTTTTTCTTATTGTTAAATCATGAACACTGACCTTAACTGAACTAAGTGAGCTGGCAGGGCTTTAGGTGTTGTTCTTGGTTCTTTTGTGGGGTCCTGGATGAGTCATCAGTCCTCTCTTTTGGTTGACTGATGTCTCCTGAGAAGGTTCCACGCTGTTCCAATGTTTCATCCCCATCTTTTACAGTTTGGTCATAAACAAGCCTCTTTATGAATTGCCCCAGCCCTTCTAAACATTACTGCGGTAGCCAGCAATATCCCACAACCATGTGAACTCTTCAAAATCAACCCAGCATTGTGGAATGAGGTATATAGGGGAGCTCAGCCGGGTCGACATTTTTCAATCATAACTGCTGCTCAAGAATATCCCCTTGGCTGAAGTCCAGTGTTCAGCCTGACCCATTTATTGTTTTTATGGCAAGACAAGATGTACATCATATTCGCACCACACAGAGTTAGCCCCCAAATGTTTACTACTAAATTCCTTCACCAGGTGGTCACACAGACTATCTGTTATCGCTACCTCAAACTCTTGAGTTAAAATACAATGGTTTCAGAAATCAGCTGATATGGGCCTGTGACTTTCTCACTTGTTGAATCAGGCACATAACAGTGGCGGGTGTGCTTCAACCCTCCTCACCACCTTAGCCGTTTCATGAAGAACACACAGACCCGCAAAAAGGCACCTCAATCCCACCTTGATATGTTTTATGTAGGCAGCTGCTTTAGTTCGCTAGAGTCCTTGCAATGGGTCTGCATCCCTTTCCAGGCTGCTTTTTGAGATTGTTTTAGCCTACTTCATGTTGTCTTACTGATTCTATTTAAATTGTTTCTTGATTATACGGAGCAGACAGTAATCAGGTCTGGGTGTGGCTAATGAAATTGAACCAGAAAACAGGGGTATTAACATCTAACTTGTGGTTTAACAGGAGGGACAGGTTAGTATGGATAGCTTTATATCATTCCATTATGAATGGAATAATTTACAAAGTACAGCTTGCAAATATTTGGGTTATCTTTGTCACCGTATTTCAGTGTGTGTGCTTTTGTTTTTCACAGTGTTCCGTGGATTCTGGACAGTTCTGATCATAGTCGGGCTGGTCTTTGCTCTGACTGGAGGCTTGCTGCTGGTCTGTGGTGCTCCCTTCATCAGCAATAAACTTTACAAGCTGGGCGGAGCCTTCTTCATCGCTGCTGGTAAAGTACAGACAGCTGTGTGTGTGTGTAATGTGTCAGGCTCTAATAGCATGTGGAGTTCATGTCTGCAGGGTGAAATATATCTTGTCAGCTGAGGGAAAAGGAGAACGTTCAGACATAAACATATTGCTGCTTTGCCTGCAATCAGCTGTTCATTCAGGTCACGTGACAAAACACACACCCAACACAAGGAGCAGCAGATGTCTCTCTGCTTTTTTTCATCTCTGTAACAACAGCAGAGGTAAACATTGTTGTCAAGGCACCAGTGGAGATGAGCAGAAGCTGCATTCCTCTGTAATCACTGACAGCAATTATTCTCTCTATTTCTGTCTTTCTCACTCTTATGTTTTCCGCAGCCTGCTTGTTCCTGTTCATGCTTCTGCTCTTCGTCCTGTGGATGGAGGTGGTGGATGTGAAGCGTTACGTTCTGCAGGAGAGGGGAGAATCTTGTCCGGATGCAGAGGTTTCCGTACTCTACGGTCTTTCCTTCATGGTGGCGGTTGCTGGCATTCCTCTAGAGGTCTTATCTGGGCTGCTCTTCATGTTGGTGGGCCATGCACTGCTGGCAAGGAGATGAGCTGTGTGACTGGCCAGATTGAAGAGAAGAGACAGACTTACTAATGGTGCTGCACTGACACTCAGTAGCTCACTTGTGGAACATGCAGTCCCTTGCAAAGGGATTCACAGTTCTTGATTTGTTTAAACATTTGTTTCACATTACAACCACATACTTCAAAGTATGTTTTTAGGATTTTATGTGATGGAGTTCCTTTTTACTGTAGATCAAGCTGAACGTCTTTTGGCATATGTCTCTAGTAGAGTGTCATGTGTCTCTAGTGTCATGTGTCTCTGGTAGAGACACATGGCAAAGGTCCCTAGATATGCAAAGCTGGTAGGGACTCTCTACTAGCTTTGCACAACTAGATTGAAAGATTGAAAATCTTTCCGATTCTTTTTGCAAATGAAAATAACACAAAGTAGAGAATAACTATGAAGTGGAAGGGAAATGATACATGGTTTTATATATGTAAACATTTTACAAATAATAATCTAAAAAATGCCCCATGCACTTGTATTCAGTCTCTTTTATTGGTAATAAAATACAGTGTTACCAGTTACATTTAGCCAAATTTGTAACAAGTGTATGTAAATTTAACCTCAGTATAAATATACTACATGCTGTGTAATCCGATGATTATTTACAGTTTTTTCTTGTTTTTTGTTGTTCCTAATTAATTCTGTTAAAATAAATTTTAAAAACTGTTATTTATGGGTTAAACAAACAAACCATCCATCAAATCTAACTCATGCACAAGTCACCAGGTGAATAAAGAGTATAGATGTCTATAGTGAAAGAAATGCTTCACTGGTTATCCAAGGTGGTCTTGTGTGAGAATGCAGGTTTATGATTTAATTATGTACACAGACACAGTTGGAGTGCATAAAAACAGCTTATGTTGCATTCACTTGAATTCTTTGGAAAGTTTAATGTTTTTGTTGTTGTCAATAGGGAAATCTTTTCAGCTTTTATCATCTTTAAGCTTTTAGTTCGACTACCGTGAGAATTTTTCCCTGACCTTCGATATTGTGATCACACTGGCAACTGTCTAATGTAGGTAAAGCACTAACAACTCATAACTACTCCACCTAAATCATCTATTAAATCATGTTCTTGAATGCATGAAGCAGGCATAAATATACAGTTTAAAGCCATCCAACATGTCAAATTGAACAAAGTGCAGTGCCAGGAAAAAGAATGTGAAGCATAAGCCCAAAATCACAGAAAAGCCATTTTAGTACGATTAGCTAAAACCAACACATATATAAAACAGACCATCTTTCCCCTTTCGAGGAGGTTGTCAGACTCTTGCACTCTCTATTTTAAATGTAAAATATGACACACATTCAGATATATACAGTTAAAACAATACCTTAGTCCAGGGGTCATCAGCATAAACATATATATTTATATATATACAATAGTATGTATATATATGCATGGAAGGTCCCCAGGACTGGACGACTTGGGCACTACTGATGATGAGCTTTGGTGTCAAAGTGCAATTTGAATAAGGTGGTGGTGTGAATGGCTGCTTTTCAAAACTGCAGTAGAAGCTGTTAAGGTCGTCTGCCTGAACAGGATTTTTCTCAGTGTGAGGGGTTGTGCTTCTGTAGCTGGTGCTATTCTACAAGACAATCCAAACTGACAATGGGTCATTTTCTTATAAGCTTTTTTTTAGCTTCTCATTGGGGCTTCTCTTGGCAATTCTATGTAAATGGCTGTTCTGGGTATGTATGTTTTAAACATTTTCCTGTCGATAAAATGTTGTTGGTCTTTCAACTTAACATCCTCATTCAAGGTGTTTTTTTCCTTCAGATCTTGTGTGTATGTCAATGACAAATTTATAGTATTTGACTTAACAGATAGAAAACACCCACCAAACCTGATCTGAGGAGGCAGGATTACAGCATGACAGAAAATACAAACAAAGGAAGTAAAATGCCATTGCATGCACTCACCACTTAGCCAAAAATGGAAGCTATTATAGGTTGTCACTAGTGGTCTCTGTTTACACTGCATGGAGACACTGGGAATGTAAGATAATCAAAACCTACCCTTGGTCACTTCCGTTTTTCAAAAATCTGACAGGTTCATTGAGGTTGAGTGAAATAATTAGCACAGAGATCTGCTGTTTCGGATATTTATTTCAGAAAACTAACCTGTCGTCCAAAATATAATGTGTATTTGCACAAGACCCAATTGGAAATTCCATGTGTCTGTGTTTGTAGTTCACTTCTCATTTAAATGTTTCACAACACAACAAAACTGTGAATTCAGTTTTAAACACCTCTCTGGATAACTTTGGGTCTTCTTCACAAATAAACAACTTCCAAACCATAGAGTGTTTTTGACATTGTGACTTGGTAGTACTGTTTTGGAGTTTTTGACTGACCAGTCACTGGGCAGCACTGGTTGAAATGAAAATAGTCTGATTCTGGTCTACAGCGGATTTCTTGCTCCTCTTTTGCAAAAGAACAACAACAAAAACATAAGTTTGTCAAAAAGAGAAGGGGTCTTTTAATAAATAGATGTTAAAAACAAAAACTGAGTTTTAACCTCTTAAAGCCTGAATTTATTTACAGTTCAATAAATTAACACATTATTTACTTGTTTTGCAGTCCAGAAAGTTCAAAATAAAGTAGAAATTGATAAATTGAATATAGCACCAAGAAAATATATAAATCTAGGTATTTTTCATGCAGAAACGCAGAAGTCCTAATTTGTCCTACCTTTGACCGCTAGATGGCAACAACGTGCTTCTAATGCGTTTCTTGGTTTGTGTGCAATAATAATCAAGAGCCAATATAGTGGTATTAGAGTTAAACTCAAAATTATTTATGCCTATGGGACATTTAGATTTAGAGTTAATTTTCACTAAATCAAGAAGTTTGTTTCATGATTGAAAGTGAGTTTTTATTTACATCTTAATAAAATGTCATTTTGAACAGGTGACTGTGGCGATTGTGTGTGTGACAGTAGGACGAGTAGTCGTCTTGCAATCAGAAGGTTGTGGGTTCGATTCCAGCTTCCTCCTGCCATATGTCAATGTGCCCCTGAGCAAGGCGCTTAACCATAAGTTGCCTACCGATCTGCGTATTAGTGTATGAATGTTTAAGCGTTAGTGAGTGAATGTGGCTCTAGTGTAAAGTGCTTTGTGGTCGGTATGACTGGAAAGGCGCTATATAAGTTCAGTCCATTTAACATTACCTATACTCTTCTAGATAATCATTGATTACTGGCATTACAGCAATCAAATTCTTCTTAAAATTGTTGCATTTTGCATGTTTCCTCTGGCATTTTGATCTTTGGTGATAAGCTCCAAGTCTTAGAGGTGGGAAGGCCCCCTCTCTATCAGATTCAAGTCAGGATTCTGGCTGGACTAAAATGTTTACATTACTTCCAGACAGAAAAAAAACATGTGGGAAAAAAATAAAAACTGAATTTAAATATCCTTTATTGTCCCACTATGGAAGAAGCGGTAGAAAACGACTGACTGACATCCATTGTTGTCCAACAGTGGAGAAATTCAGGTCTTTCAGCAGCAAAGTGAAAGGGAAATGGAAGCATGCAGATAAACACAACGATAAAAAAATAATTTAAAAATACATACAAACAAAAAAATAAGAATAAGAGACTGTACAGAAAGGGAACATGTACAACATAAGAAACAATACTGCACAGTTATTAAATAATGACATACACAGTATAAATAAAATGTTCAACTAAGTAGTGTGATTTTGAAATCGTACAGTATGTGCATACATATTTGTTTATAAATAACAACAGACTATTTACAAGAAATGGAAATATTCTGCAAAAACAGCAGGGATGTAAATACTTATTTAGTTTGTTGGGAGCAGTGGTGATTATAGTATTACTATATACCTAAAGGGTATGAATAAATTTGGGCTTGATTGTATACTACCTTTGTTTATTTGTTTATTACTGATTTAAGTTGTTTCTCTGCAGCTTAGTTCTTTAAGAATGTGAAACTGAAGCTGTTCATGCTACCTACTTTGAAAGCATGAACTATATCGCAATAAATTCACCAAGGTCAGATTTGCTTTGTCAATGAAAACTGTTTTAACCAATATTTTTGTATTCTGAAATTATATAAAATATATATAAACTACCGGTCAAAAGTTTTAGAACGCCTTTCTCACTTAATGGGTCTCTATATTTTCTTGACTATTTAAATTGTAGATTCTCACCTGATACAACAAACCTGTCAATGAACACACATGGAATTATGTAGTAAACAAAAAGTGTGAAATAACTCTTAACATTTTAATATTTTAGATCCTTCCAAATACCCACCGTTTGCTTTGATGACTGCTTTGATCTCTTAGCATTCCCTCCACGATCTTCATCAGGTGGTCACCTGGAATGGTTTTCCAAAGAGTCTTGAAAGAACTTCCCATATGTTCATGGAGAGACGTCCAGAGGTTAATGTTCCAGTCATCACAGCAAAGGGCGGCTACTTTAAGGATTCTAAAAATGTAAAACATAGTTAAAGTTATTTTTACAATTTTTTGTTTGCTACATAATTGCATATGTGTTCATTCACTGTTTTGATGCCTTCAGTGAGAATCTAAGTCCAATGTAAATAGTCATAAACATAAAGAGAACCATTGAATGAGAAAGGCCTTTTAAAACCTTTGACCGGTTGTGTATTTAAAAAATGATCAGTTCATTAGAATCCTCAACATGAAACGTTTCCCCTGATCAGCCAGTAGAGGGCCCTCCTGCTCTCTTCATAGATTTAGGAGATTAACTGCATGAGAGTGGAAAAGAAAGTGATTACTGAGCAAAGTATTTAGTGGGAACCCTTTCTTGTTCAGAGACTGTAGTTTTTCCTAATATTGTAAATAAACTCTCCTATGTCATCCTAAAAAATAAAAACACACCATCCCTTATTTAAGGATAACATGATCCTGCAGGTAAAGTGGCAGCAATTATAGTTGTATTATATAGTAATGATCGACATCATGCATATGCGTATAAAATAATAAATAAAACAACAACTCCCTAAGACTGTTTTTTTATTTAACTTGTGTTTTAATGTACCTGTAACCTCAGGTGCAACATCAGGCTGGGGGTAAACTGCCCTCCTCTGTGTTCTGTCAGACAACAAACAGCAGGATGTGAACTCACTCTGCAGGGCAAGTTAACCCTATGCGGGCCCCTTGGCCCTCCATCTTTCGGAGCACCTGGACTGAATACTGGTGGGCTCTAATCCAGTCAAAGGGGGGATACACTCGGCGAGAGCATTTTCTTTCTATTCTCTGACCTCCCAACTCCAATAGTGAGCCGATTACCTGCTCTGTGTGTGTGCATGTGTTTGAGTTCCAGTCCATCAGACCAGTGAGGCGTGACTCTGTGTGTGCTTGCATGCTGAGGCCAGACGGACACAGTTTCTTGCAGATAAAAGCCTTTTCCCCTGTCAAAAATGACTACCCTGATAAGAGCTGATACGGGAGAAAAGCAAGCCTTATGGCATCACTCTTGCTTTTTTGTTTCTTTTGTAAACCCCAAATCCCTAGGAACACACCCACCCTTCTTACCAAACACACAGAGAGAGCTAATCTCTGTTAGGGGGTTATAGTTGAGGTGGAGAAGGAGCAGGTGGAGAGACAAAAAAAAAAGAGTTGCTGTGTGGGTTTCTTCCTGCATTGTAGTACAAATATACAGAAAAAGAACCTGTGTAGTTACATTTAACACATTCCTTCTTTTCAGCCTCCTTTCACACACAGTTCATGCAGACAGATTATGTCTAAGACAGTCAGTGCTCCTGCCTTCAATTAACCTTACAAAGACAGGCTCACTTACACGCACATGATGCTGATAGCAGGAGGGAGACATTAGGGTTGTCTGGGTGTGCTTGTGTGGAGCTGGCTGCGACCTCTACGACACAGCAACGACTTATATAACAGCAAACTTATTAGAGAAGGACATCATGTCATATCATGTCTTTGGAGAAGATTTTTGGTTTCTTTACATGCAGCAACACATGCTCCTGAAAGAGAACAGATAACAGTACTTCCGATGTTCCAGCAACTAAAGCAACAATCTAAACAACCCAAGCAAAAATAGGACGTTATTGAGATTTTATGCAAGAGATCATTACAAAGTGTGTATAATGATGATGAGGAAAAAAGGCTGCATTGTTTTAAACATTTTGTTCTGATAAAAATGCAAACATGTTGCCACTCTTTGCTCTGGTAGCCCATAACAATGTCAAGTGTTTAAAAGTAACTCAACTACTGAAGACCCAAGAGGTTTGTTAGGGAAAATTAGAGAACATATAGCATCTTGATGGTCAAGAAACAGAGCAGGCAAGTCAGGGAGAAAGTTATGGAGAAGGTTATAAAACAGCCTTTGAACCTCCCACAGAGCTCTGTTCACCAAATCTGATAGGCTGGCCAAGGAGAGCATAATTCAGAGAAGCAGCTAGAAGGCTATTGTAGCCAAGCACTACTCAAATCTGGCCTCAATGGAACAGTGGCAAAAAAAGCAATAGTGGAAAAAAAATGAGTTTGGAGTTTGCCACAAGCCATGTAGGGTCAGGTAGGACAAAAAAAAAGCTAAACACAGGGAAATCCTATAAACAAACAACTGTTAGAGGATGCAAAAGATGTGAGACCTGGCCGGAGGTTCACCTCAATGATCGGAAACACACAGCCAGGGCTACAATGTAATGGTTTAAATCAAAGCATGTTCATGTGTTAGAATGTCCCAGTCAAAGTCCAGACCTAAATCCAATTAAGAATCTGTGACAAGACTTGGAAATTGACTTTTAAAGGCACTCTCTGTGCAATCTGACTGAGCTTGATTTTTTTTGGAAAGAAGAAGTGCACAGTGGTGGAGGCTAACCCTGAAAGACTTGCAGCTGCATTTGCAGCAAAAGGGGATTCTACAATGCATTGACTCAGAGCAGCTTCATACAAATGCACAGTACACTATTCATTTTTTTTATTTTGAAAAATGTTTTGTAATTTACCTTCAAATTCACCGTTAAGCACTACTTTGTGTTGGTTGTACCAGGTAAAAGTCAATTAAAATACACTGACGTTTGTGGTTGCAAAGTCAGAAAATGTGAAAATGCTTATGGAGCGTGAATACTTTTGCAAGGCATTTTGTGTCTTTACTTTCTCTTACATAAACAGTTGGTCCAGCATACAAAACACTGACTCTGTCTATGGTGTCTTTGTTAGCAAGACAACATAGATAATTGGAAATACACTAAATATATACCATAGCCTAAGGTATGTTGGCTGTTGAAACTGCTAAACATCTTCACATCCATACTGTTCATATGAACAGCAATTAATAATAATAAAAAGAATACAAATGTTAGGTAAAATTGACACAAGGACAGTTTGTTTTCAACTGACAGAAGATATCCCTTTGACTTTGACTCATCTCCTTTTCTTTTTTGTCATTATTTTTACTTCACAGATTCATATAGAAACACAAACACACACATTCTCCCCAGCTCCCTGATTTCTGCTGAACGACAGGAAGAGACGAGGCAGAGGAGAGAGTGAGGGGGTTGTGCGATTAGTTTCAGGGTTCTAGGCCACTTGATTGGCAGCTGGCAGCATATGGAGCTGTGAGGAAGGTTTGCCCACGCTCACTTCTGAGGAAACAAATATTTGCCTGAAGGAGAGCAAGAGAGGGGGAGAGAAAAAATATTAATTAGTTTGCAGACGCACCGAGAGATAAAAGTCGGCAAGACGTACCCATCAAAAGGCTGCAGAGTTAGCTGCAAAATGGAAATTTTCCCCAAGTTGACAGATTCAGCGGGCTGCTAACAGAGCTGAGGGTAAGAACACATGTGAGCTGGGAAAGCACTGAGGTGCACGAACAAAAAGAACCCAACATGGAGCCAGCATTGACATCTGCATAAGTTCACACATTCTGAGTGACATTAACGTTTAGATGTGGATCTTTCACACTTCTATGGCTGCTGAAATTATTTCTTAATTATAATCTCCAATCAAAAATGCAGTAGTTTGGAGCTAGAATTGACACACATGAGAAAAAAACTGAATGAAACCACTGGGTTACCACTTAGAAAGAAAATAAATTAATTTTATTTATATATTTATTTATTTTTTTAAAAAGAACAATGATTTCTCCAATTCATGCAATTTATTTCAACCATGAGATCTTGTTACAGACAAACCTGGGCTATCTATGCCACTAAACGGATATCAGAAGCTTTGCAACTAAAAGAGAAACAGTAAATTGTATTGTATATCACGTAGCTCTATGCTGTTCAATTTTAACCATCATCAAAGAGTAATAGAGAGATAACCTGTCTTAGTAGGTAGCTTCAATCGCCAACAAAGACTTCAGCAACTGTGGGTGTCTGTCGACACACTATGAACATGTCTGCCTAAAACTTAAAACTGATGAAGAGTTCAAAGATGTGATTATTAGGGTTAAACACTTAAAAAAACAGGCTAATCAGCAGATGAACTAAATAAAAAAAGCCTTTCGTTTTCAATTTTTCTGCTAAGCTACCTAGCTGGGAAAGGGTTAAAATTTTCAAAGTTTTATATAAATTTGAAATAACACACCAGAAAACTGGCAAAGGTTTGGGACAAATATAATACACCCATATAGTATATCTCAGTGCTTAAATAGACTGGTAAATGGACTGAACGTATACAGCATCTTTCCAGTCATACTGACCACTCAAAGTGCTTTACACTAGAGCCACATTCACCCAGACGCACTCACTAACTCGCACACATTCATACACCAATACATAGAACGCTAGGCAATTTGAGATTCAGTGCCTTGCCCAGGGGCACGTCGACATGTGGCCAGAGGAAGCTGGAATTAAACCCACAACCCTCAGATAGCAAGACCACTCTTCTCGTTGAGCCACAGGTGCATCCAAGGTTAGTTGTGCTAACCTTGTAACCCAGAGACCCGTGCAGCCCGAGTTGTTAAGGGTCGAAGCTGCAAGGCTGTGTTGGGGTTCAGTTACTTGCCTTCTCTCACAGTGGCACCAAATTTGTAATCTACCACCTGCTCCATGTTCAGTAATCGTCCAGCCTAAATATCTCTTCGTTAGTCAGCTCTTGATCAGATCGTCCTGTTATTCCCTCCAGCCAGTTTGTTTCTGGTCCTATTGTGATGTATTATGGATCTCTGTTTTTGTAGGTTTATTTGAATTTCCTTTCCTTATGTAAAAAAAAGATTTTTTCACCTGCCTGCCTCCTGCATTTGGGTCCTGCTCTACGCCTGTACTTGACAAGACAAAAAAGCAAAAACAGAAAAAAAAAACTGTAAGGCGGCAATTACATTTCCACAGCACTGTACTTCTTCTAACACCAGCAGTCAGTATCGTCTTTTAAATTATTATACTTAAGCATATAGTTTAACACGCAAAAGATTTCAGGAGAAAAAACTGTCAACATATTCATCCCAACTAATAAAATGCTGCAGCAAAAAATAAAATAAAACCAACATTGTATCTTGGCAACAGATAAAATGCTTCTGTAGTATAAAGGAATGTATGCATTACTTAAACTCAGTTTTATTTTCCTGCTGCATGTTGACTATATCATCCCTGTTAATTCACCAGTTATTCACATTCATACACAGGCATGGAAACAGCGAGTAGCCAGCGGTGCAACAGTAACCTTTGCGGTAATCAGTTCTATCTGATAGGCCTCTTTAATTAACCTTGTAGGAAATTAATCCCAATGTTAAATGGACAAGAAAAAGATGTTTGATTACCACCATAAACCAACTGGGACTTCTCCTTCTGTCTAATTGCCCAGGAAGCGAGAACAAGAGGAAAAGTAGCACAAATGAGAAACAGAAACAGATACGGAGAGCGAGGCAAGAGGGGAGAGCAGAGAGGGAAACATCCTGTGGTGTCATTAGCGTCCGTGTGAATGTCAGTCAGTCCCTAAAGCACTGATAAGGATTCACTAGGAGGAGAGAGAGGGAGAGAAGGGAAGATGGAGGAAAAGGAAAAAGAAAATATGGCAAAGTATTTTCTAAAACTAAAAGCAAAAATACTTTGCATGACGCGTCGAAATTCCAAAGGAATTACACCTACAGTAAATTACCATGAAACTAAGATCACCACATGCATTGAACAAACATGGGTTGCCTTATGGCAGAACTGCTATATTTTAACGTATTCATTTTCTCTGCCTTTTGCATCCTATTCATGGTTTGGAGATCTTCCCAATGGCCAAACAGGTGGCCACACTTGTAGCCAACACACCTGCCAACAAGTCTCACTTTAATGGTGACAGTCCCCTTTGGGTGGCTTTGGGTCAGCTCCACTTTGCCAGTTCATGCTTTAATTCTGTATCCATGCTTAGCCAAAATAGCTAAGCATGGATACACTACTCCCATATCTGTCCCATAATTATAATGGTATTTGCTAAAACAAACAAGAATATTAAAATATAAACTAGTACTCAAATTTCGGGAGAGATTTGGGGGAAATCAAACGGGAGATCAAATGGGTGACTTCCACTGGTAGTGGACCTTTTCAGATCTTCACAAAAGTGTTTTTTTTCTTTAAGGTCGTCTTCGGTTCTCAGTACAGAGACATTTTGAAGTAGCAATGTTTTTTTGTTTGTAGAATATTTTAAACGTTGGCACTTCTAGAGGTCACTAGCTAAAGCCCGCAGCAATTATGTGACTGCAAATTAATTGAAACATGCAGCTTGAGAACTAACATCCAACATGTAATTAACAAATGACTTCTACTCTCCTTAATAACTCTTCTCTTCTCTCCTCGTATCTCCTTACCATCGTCAAACGTGGTGATCGCTCTCCCTGATGCCTGTTTGAGCAGGTGGTTCCTTTCTTCTTCTGCTAACGTCTTGAGATCTGCGCACTGACCTCAGTTCCTCATGACTCATGCTGTAGCATCATGCCAATGTGCTGTGTTTGTCCATGTTGGCCTTGTCCCCTGGTGTGTCGGCTCCCTAGATCCTGCCATGTGTCTGTATCAATAATCCAGAGGGCAGGGCGAAGAGAACCATGAGATGTTTTAGTTAAATTATTTATTAACTGTGTTAGTGTCTGTCTAAATGTTCTCAGAAAGTCTTTTTCAGAACTTTTTTAGAATTTCTGTATTCTTAGCTGTTATTATATGGCATTATAGACATTAATATTTCTTCTCAGTTAAGTGCAGCTGAAAGACTAAGTGGCAGCATAATTTTAAAAACTGAGATATTTTTCTTCCTTTGGCATGTTTTTAACAATAATACACTTATGACCTACATTACTTCCAGTTTTATAGTTCTGTACTTGATACCAGGTACCTTCAATTATCTACAGACCGTTACACATCTTCGGTCTCTGGACCATCATAGCCCAAAACGACACAAACCTGCAGTTGACAAAGATAAATAAATGTCATTGAACAAATTTTTCTAATGGGCATGTTTCAGCTTTTGTTGTCCGTTAGAAAAATATCCAAATAAAAAAATGAAGCAATAGATATAGATGATATATATAATAGAAGCAAAGAATATAGAATAGATTGGTTCACAACTTACTGGATTGAGACCTTACTTACAAAGAACCACTAATTGGGTCATTTCATGATCCCAAATGGGTTTATGTTGGGACAGAAGTTGGATAATTTTAACCAAACATTGGGTCACAAACGGTGATCCAGTTTTTTTCTTTTAAAAACAAACTAACTAAAAAGAGCCTCATGTTCTCTACAGACCACCATTTTGAACTCTAGACTTTACTGAACCTCCACAAGATGAAATTAAGTTATGGTGACATGATGAAATGATGCTGTAATAATGTTAATGTCAGCAGGTTGTTTTTATGACTTTAACACAAGAAAAGAGGTTTGTTCACTTAGGGTAACATTAGCCTTGTAGCTGCTAAGGAGCCAATGAAAACTAGTGCTGGCTTTGTTCAGCGTTCACACTTTGACCAAAGAATTTGGTCCTGGGTCAATTCAGACAGAATAAAAGGCTTTATTTGTTTCTTCTTTAGGTTTTCTTGCAATTGTTGAACATTCTTTTGTCTTTTAGTTGTATTTATTTATTTAACAATTATTTTATTTATTTATTTATTTATTTATTTATTTATTTATTTATTTATTTATTTATTTATTTAACAATTATTTTATTTATTTATTTATTTATCATGTTGTAAGTTTAACCACTGATGCCCCTAGGAGAGCAGAAATCTGATTATTTTATTTAGCGTTATATACTATTCAAAATGTTGTTATCCAAAGTCACTTGTTTGTCAATAACAATGTTATCAGTTTCGTGATATTGTTTTCAATGCATTATTAAATTATAAATGAAAATACATTTTTTTAACTCAAATATACTTTTTAAATGTGCAGTGAAGTAATCAAGGTTATAGGTTGTTCTTTCAACCAAGTCTATGGTAGCCTGAACATTAGAAATTTGTAATGCTACTTACTTTCCTGAGTTGGAAACTTAACCCAGTACCGGTTCAAACCCTCTTTCCTACTCTGCTGAAAGAAATAAACCCAGGGTTTATTGTTTTTGTTTTTAAACCCAACTGCTTCTAAAGTGCTTTTTTGCTTTAGTCCATTTTTCCTAAACGTTTTGGCGTGAATCTGACTGCATACACAGAATACAGTTATAAGTGTTTCTCAGTTCTGGGCCGACTCATTTCAATGTTCAGAATGAAAACATTCCAGTTAACCACAGAAAAACCTCAGAGCTGATTTTGTTTGAGTTTTGTCCAGCAAAACAAGTAAACCGTAAAAGCATGGAATCATATTTCTTGGAGGAAGTTTATTCAGGTGCTTTAATTTACAGAGAAAACGTCACAGATACCACACTAATATAATGTAGCTGCGGCACATCCCAGCTTTGTAAAACATATCTCACCAATTTTGGGCTTTTCCCAGAAACAACCAATAATATTGGCCCTAATTGGGTTTTAATGAAAACATGTTTTTAAACTACAGTTACTTCATTTTTAAAACAAGGCTGGCCAGACTGCTTTAAAAGTTGTTTTACAAAAAAATAGGAATCAATATCAATCAGTAAAAAAAGACAGACAAATAAACATAAAAAACAGGAAATATGCAAAACTGAACAAAACAAGCTAAAATCAGGGGTGACCATAAAAATTCAAGACCTGATGGCACCCAAACTGAACTCAAATTAAAAGCCAGTTTGAAAATTTGAGTTTACATGTAAGATTTAAAAGACTGTACAGAGTCAGCACAATCTAGAAGTGATGAAGGCATGAATACATTATTTGAGGTCTTTTTGAAAGAAGAAGAATATGTTGGTTTAGCAAATTTAACGTGACTGATAAAAACTGACAGCTGTGCTGACAACTTCCTTCTCTAATTCAACGAAATGACTAAAACTACTCTAAGATTAACAGCAGGAACACAATGAAAAGCAAGACAGCCCAGGGTATCAGTTTACATATACAAAGAAGTAGGATTTTTAAGTATAATAGTTTCAGTCATGTTTTTATTGAGTGTATAAGTGTTAACCAGTCCTTCAGGTCTTGTGGACAGTTAAAGAGAAGCTGCAGTGGGACAGAGAAATTTATTTTAATTGGTTGAGATTGTATTTATTTACCACTTGTTCCTTAAACATATTTAAAATTTGTTGCTTTTTATCTTATTATTTTTTTATTTTATTGTTATACACCTGTCCTCCAGGACAAGCACTTCCTGTTTGTATAGGTTTATGTCATTGATTGCATCACTGGGTACAGCCAAATGAAAGGTTTTCTTTTTTTTGTATAAAATGTTGTATTTTCTTTAAAGTAACATTTTGAGCTGTAAACGATGGATTGCTGTGTTTTGCAAACCATTTAATAGTTTGGAAACAGGATGATCTTGTTCCTGTTTCTAGGTTTAGATTGTCTTGTTTGGTTTAACCCATTTTCTAATGGTGCAAGCAGATGAGGTTCAGGTGTGTTTCAGTTCTGTGTAAAATTAAAACGATTTTGGAAACCTGTAGCTTAAGATAGACAATTGTGAAAGACAATAAGGCATCCTCTTTACTTGTCAGCAAAATTGGCAGAAACAAAACTGTGAATGCAATTCACCAAGAAGAAGCACAAAATGTATGCCGTTGATGTCTCCCTACCACCTTCCTTGATACTTCTTCTACACTACCTCACAAAAAGCAAAAAGAAATATTGAACTTCCTGAATACCAATCCCAATGGTGGGCATACAATGAAAACAAAGTAGGTCCCAAAATGGACCCTCTAGGCACACCACAACAAATTTGGGCTGAAGGACCCATCGATTCTAAAAAAAAAAGACAACTCTCATATGAATAAAACTACAGAACTGGGCATTTAAGAGTCTTCCTCTTTATTTTTGGCACTAGTAAACACTAGTGACAGTTGCCAGGCAGGAAATGGATAGAGAGAGATCAGGCGGATGACATGCAGCAAAGGTCTCTAGGTTGGGAATCAAACCACTACACCACACAACTTCCCTTCTATCGCAAATTTTCAACTTGTGGAGGTAATTATTTCTGAAATGCATACGGCAATACTGTTTCATACTTTTTTCCATTGTCTTGATCTATGAAAACCGACACAGATCATCAGAAATCATTTTTAATATGTAGGTTATATAATTTGCAAAGCCAGAATGTTGAGTTGAAAAAACAAGGCAATTTTGTATTTTTTCAGTAACAAATAAAAATAAAACTGATAAAAATCTAATGTTGTGTTATCTGTCACTGGTGGTACTATTGTTGGAAATATTGCCAAGATTAAATCCTCCAAATATGATCAACCTTGGCTGTATCCTGTAGCGAGAGTGGAAACAAATACGATGTCTGGGTTTGTGTTGTTCCACCATTACCTTCAGCTGAACAGCAGTAAAGGTCAGTGTTTTCTACAAGAGGTTAATACAATCACCATTACTGCTTCCTGCTGCTGGGCTGGGACAGAGGAGGCAGGGTGTGGAGGAGAGGAGGGGGCAGGGAGAAGAAGGAGGATGAGAGAGCCGGCCGAGGCAGACAGAGAACGGGCCGGCTCTGACATGACAATGACAAATTGCCTTGTATTTATTCAAATTGTGCAACATGATCTTTTGACTGTGTTATAATGTGTGTTTTCAGAGTTTGACCCTGCTGATGAGTTAACAATAACAAGCTTGTAACAAGAAGAAGGCAAGAAGAAATGAAGACAATAAACTTAGAGGATGTTCAACTGACAGTTACAATATAGCAGAAGGAGAATTAATCTCATTACATATTACTGTCTAAACCACTCTCTAGAAAGATACATTTGAGTAAGGGTCTAAAAACCTTTACCTTTTATTTGTAAAATTTAATTAGGAATTCTTTGACAACTTATTGTGGAAATGTTTAGGAAATTAGCAAAATGTACTTTGTGTTTTCTATCCTTTTGAAACGTTCTTTTTTTAGACTGTCATCATTCACCCTTTTATAGTTTATATTTCATTTTGTGGCTTGTAGCTTTCAGTCTGTAGCTTTTGCTTTTGTGTTCATGCACAGCTAAACTGGTTTGAAAATGTGAGATATAGCTTCATGACACTTTTAATTCAATTCAGTTTATTTATATAGCGCCAATTCACAACACATGTCATCTCAAGGCACTTCACAAAGTCAGTTCATTCGAATCATGCAGATTTCAAGTCAGGTACATACACTCCAATTAATCCTAACTATCAAGCAGTGCAGTCGGATTTAGTTTATTATTCAAATTGATTTTTTATCTAAGAAAACCCGGCAGATTGCATCGAATCAGTAACTTGCAGCATTCACTCCTCCCGGATGAGAATGTAGAGACAGTGGACAGTCACTGGCGTTGACTTTGCAGCAATCCCTCATACTGAGCATGCATGTAGCGACAGTGGAGAGGAAAAACTCCCTTTTAACAGGAAGAAACCTCCAGCAGAACCAGGCTCAGTGTGAGCGGTTATCTTGCACGACCGACTGGGGGTTTGAGAAAACAGAGCAAAGACACGCCGATTAACTTCAAAGGATTGCTAAGAGCTGGATCAAGAGTGGTTAAGATTTCTTGTCAGTGGCAAACATCATGTTTTGTTTTACAGTCATTCTTGTATTTTTACGATGTGATGTTAGAGATTTACATGAGTTTAGTTAAAACTAAATTCTATAGTACTGCCCCTTCACAGATTTCTTCTCTTGATTCTTTTTCGTCAAACTTTGTTCAGCTAATAAAGCCAATTGTAAATATACAAAAATAACCTGTGTGAATTAAAACATTTTGTGTAATGTGAACAAGTAATTGTTTCCTAAACCCTCTGGCCTTAATGTTCATTTTCTTAAGTCATATTAAGAATGACTGAAAAGCACTTTGAAGGAACCACAGCATAGAGCAATCTCCTTTCTTCTCATGAATGTTTTCTGTATTAAATCAGAAGCAAAAGGAAGCACTGACTTATCATTCTGTGTATATTTACAGATTTTAAGTATTTATTTTAATGGCTCTCACTTTGCTACTGCAACTTTCTGGAAAACTAGATGAATATGTGCTATATGTTCAACTGAACTTCTGAGTTTTACACTGCCACCACAAGGTCAGTAGAAACACAAAGGTTGTGTTTAATGACATAGGATCACCTTTACATTAGCTCAAATATCAGAGTAATAATAATACTAGCATAAGTCTGTAAAAGTAATATATGATTTTTAAAATTTTCTTAATGTTCCTTCAATTTCATAAAAATAAAAAAAATCTGATTAAAATTGTCTATATTTGAGATTTGTTTTTTCTCAGAGTGTTTTAGCGCTAATTAGTATTTCACCTTTATTTGCACAGGTACATCTCATGGAGACAGGGTGTCTCATTTTCAAGAGGGACCTGTTTAGTTTTTCTTAGTGATTTTGCATTACCTTAAGGATTTATACTGCACCTGTCTCAAAAAGCAAACAGCTGATTACTTGCTAAATAGCTCCAGTTTTCTTAGTGGCTTTCTGAAAAGGCTTATTTTCAGGCTGAAGAAGATCTTTCATCACTGACTCGCTCTTTATGGCGCCTTACCAGAATATTCTGACAAATGAAAAAGCAAGAAAGGGGAAACAAAAATCCTTTTGCAGTATAACTTTTTTTTTGTGAATCAAAGAAAACTATCGTGTGGTCAGAGAGGAAATTATTTTAATAAAACAGCTTCCTAGAGATTTTTGTAAATCGGAAGTGAAAAGGGGGACACCTCTGTGAGTGTGACGGTTAGCACAACAACTCAGACCTCCTGCACTCTTTCATCTGGCCGTTTCCACATCCCTCTTCCCCTCCACTCCTTTCACCCCCACTTTCTTAAACAAATCCTCTCCTCTCTGACAACCTACTAACTCTTAAATAAATCCTGCTTCATGTGAGATCCCAGCCCATACCGTATGACCCAGACAATACCTCTTTGAATACACACACAAGCAAAGACACAACTGTGACCCATCCAAACAGTGACTTGTGTGGGTAACACTGTCCAAGTCCTCTTGCTTTAAAAACCAAAAAGCTGCACTTTTACTTTATTTTCTCCTCTTCTCACCCTCTGGAGCCGTCTTTTCCCTCAAGCCTCTCTGGAGACTCAGTGATAACCAGAGCAGGAGGAAGGGAGAGGAGGAAAGAGGGATGGAAGGAGGTGAAGGAGGGTGGTGAGAGAAAGTTGTGATGTCCCGACTCAGGGATATTTAATCCTCTCTGTGAGGGGCGAGCGTCTTTCTCCCTGTTTGGCTTGGGCTGATCAAAGCAGCGCTTCAAATTCTGGGTGAGATCGCTCACGCTCTCCTCCTAAGTGGACCATTCTCCCACACACATCCACACACACTTGGGGTGATGGGTGAGGACAGTCAAGGTAATCAGGCAGTGATTGATTGTTTGTTACTGCACCGTCTGAATCCTCTGCCATATGAAAAAAACATATTTGTGTTTAAATTGAAAGCCAGTGTAAACTATCCAGGTTTTCATGTGTTCAGAAATAAGTGCAGTGCCTTGCAAACATATCCATACCCTTTAAAAGGCCATCATAAAATTGTGCATACTGGTGAAGTAGAAGGTAAATTACTAATTTGAAAAGTGTGGTGTTTATGTATTTAGTAAATACATAAACACCTGATACCCATAAATAAGATCCAGCATCACCTGTGTGTATTTTAAGCTGTACATAAATAAACTGTCATGGGGTTCTGTTTTGAGTTTTTATTACTGTTTTATTTTGATAATCTCTTTGCTCTTATGGACAGTGTTCTCTTTATTTCCTGTGTTTTGCTGTGAGACCTGGTCTTGAATTGCTTTGTCTTCTTTGGCCTTGTATTTCTTGTTAATTTGGTCTTTAGCCACAATAGAGGTTATCAGTGCATAAGTACTTTTTTAAATGCTAATGTGTCTTTATTTTATGCTCTTTAAATATTTAGTTATTGTTCATCTGATCCTCATGTTTTCCTTGTATTTTGCAATTTGTCCTCTCAGCTCCCTCGGTTTATGCTCACCCACAGCTGTACCACATTCAGATAATCAGACTCACTCATAATCAGACTGTTTTCGCTCAAGTAATCATCTTCCCAGTATTCATGCTACCTGTTTTCGGGACTCTCCAGTTTATTATGCCTGCTGCTGGTTTTTCTCTTGTTTTTTCCTTCAGGGGGCTTCCAGTTTTCTTTGTTTGCCTTGCCTGTCTCCTGCTTGCACTTGGGTTCTTCTACACCATCATAGTCAACATAAAAAAAGCAACATGAAGACAAATAAACATAGCAGACAGGTTAGGGGAAAAGTTGTGGAGAAGTTTAAAGCAGGGTTATGTTTTTAAACATAATATGGAAAGAGAATGGCACAACAGCAAATCTCAAAAGACACGAGGACTTAGGACTCTCCCTAACCCATAATGAATGTTCACCTAAACCAACAGGCCGTGCAAGGACAACATTAATGAAAGAAAAAGCCAATGAAGCCCAGGGTAATTCAGAAGGAGTTGCACGGATCAACACCTTAGGTGTGAGAAACTCTCAATGCAACAACTTTAAGTCACGCACTCCACAAGTCTGACCTTCATGGAAGAGTGGCAGAAACAAAGCCATCATTGAAAGAAAGCCATAAGATGTCCTGTTTGCACTTTCTCACAAGCCAAGAGGAGAAGAATGCGTTTTGATCAGACAAGATCAAAGTTTAACCTTTTGTTGAATAAGCTAAATGTTATGTGCGGCATTGAAACTGACACTGCAGAATACCTTGAGGACATTATGTCCGGGTCTAAAAGCAGTGGTGTTATTATCATGCTGTAGGGATGCTTTTTTTAGCAGAAAGAAGAGCTAAACAGAAGGCAGACTTGAAGCAAAACCTTTCAGGGGCTTTAAGAGACTTGAGACTTCACCTTTTAACCGGACAATGACCCTAATGTATTTACGTGTTAGAATGGCCTAGTCAAAGTCCAGTTGTTAATCCAATTGAGATTTTGTGGCAAGACTTGCAAATTGCTGATCTCACACTACCCATATGTCCCACTTCACAAATATGAACTACTTTGTGCTGGTCCATAACAAAAAATCCTACTAAAATATGCTGTTTGTGGTTGTAATGAGACAAAATGTGAAAAAGGGGTATGAAGGTGTGAATACTTCTGTGCAGTGTATATTGCATAGTTTCTGCTACAGGGGAGGCAGGAGAGAGTTTGTGTATATATATATATATATATATATATATATATACAGTACTGTGCAAAGGTTTTAGGCAGGTGTGAAAAAATTCTGTAAACAAAGAATGAATTCAGAAATATAAATGATGATTGTTCATTTTTATAAATTTACAAAATGTGAGTGAACCCAATTATAGAGGTAACCCAAGTTCCAGTTCTTACGTGCAGTTTCTCCTGTGAACTTACCTCCGCTATTACAAGGACCTCCGTTGTCGCCATTTAACTGATTACGATTCTCCTGAGAGTTTCCTGCATGTGGGTCAGAAGCCTTAACAAAACGCTGACAGAACACTCAGGCCAATCTGACTCAGCGGAAACTCTCAGGGGAACCATCTCTGAACAGGCCGCCATCATCCAGTCCCATGAGTCCGTCCTACGTTTCCTTTTTCAGCGGCAAACCGCCACTAACCAGGTACTCGACCATTTAACTTCTGTTGTACAGTCCCTTTCTCCATCCAACAGTCAGAACCCACAATGACCTCAAGAGGGAGCCACTGCTACGGTTACCAGCTACAACTCCTTTTTCCCAACATTTTACCATGGCTTGGCTCCGCCCACCCTGGAAAAATATTGAGGTGACATAGGCCGTTGCGGGGGTTTCCTTCTTCAGTGCACACTAATTTTCAATTACTCTCCCCAGTCCTTTCCTTCTGATGATGCTAAGATTTCCTACATGATTGGATTACTTTGTGGAAGAGCTTTAAAATGGGCTGACGCACGTTTCCAAAGCTATCTGAGCTTTGGTGTTTTTCAGAGCTTTTCAAGAATTTAAACAGGAGTTTTAGATGACTTTTGGGCAAGACACAGATCAGGTTACTCTATCCTGAGAGCTTAGGAAACAAAGACAGGGTCACAGGACAGTAGCTGATTTTGCCATTGAGTTCTGTACATACGCTGCTGGCTTGACTTGGAACTCTGGTGCTCTCAAAAGTGAAGTGCATTTTTTCATGCTCTCAGTGACAGTATTAAAGATGAACTGGCCCTAGTGGATGAACCTTCAAACCTTGATGCTCTCATCGCCTTTGCTACTCGGATAGACAGAAGACTGAGGGTAAGGACTAGGGAGAGAAGTACCCACAGACCTGTTTCCTCTCTCAGCACTTCAACTAATCAGTCATCTTTTCCTTCCTTCCAAGAACCATAACCTATGCATCTTCGGACCTGTCTGACACCCGAGGAATGGCAAAGGAGGATGCAGTCACACCAGTGCTTATACTGTGGAGGTTCGGATCACTTCTTCGCCACCCGCTCTACTGCAACAAGAAACAACTCTCCGTGGGTCCACTTGTGAAGACGGGGACACAAGTCTTCACCACCAACCTCATAATGATAACTATTCCCATTTACTCCTCCCCACTACTCTGTGCTTCAATAAAGATTCCATTCAACTCGGCGCATTCATCGACTCTAGATGTGATCAGTCTTTAATTGCCCAGTCCATAGTCGAACAATGTAATATTGAAACTATTCCTCTCGAGACATCCCTCAGAACCACAGCCCTTGACGGAAGACTTCTACCACACATTACCCACCAGACCGAACCCCTCAAAATAATCACCTCCGGAAATCACTACGCACAAAGATCCTGCCATGTGTTTTCATCCTCACAACCCACCATCATTCTAGGCATTGACTGGCTCCTCACCCATAATCCACAGATGAATTGGAGGGAACACTGTATTGAAGCCTGGTCTCCTGACTGCCTCTCCTCCTGTCTCCAAGGTGCCGCTCCTCCGAGCCCGCCTCCAGGGGATGCCTCCTCTGCAGAAGAACAAGACCCTGAAATTGTTCCCAGTGAATACTTAGACTTGAAACAAGTTTTCAGTAAATCCAAAGCATGTTCGCTGCCCTCACACCGACCCTATGATTGTGCCATAAACCTCTTACCCGGAGCTCCCCTGCCCACCAGTTGCCTTTGCAACATTTCTCTACAAGAGAGAGAGGCCACTGAGACATACATTAATGAATCCCTCGTAGCCGGAATCATCAGACCATCATCATCTCCTCTGGGGGCGGGCTTCTTCTTCGTCTCCAAGAAGGACGGTTCCCTTCGACCCTGCATAGATTACCATGGGTTAAACCATATAACAGTCAAGAACAGGTACCCACTACCCTTAATCTCCGCAGCCTTTGAACCTCTCCATGAAGCCCGTGTATTTCTAAAGCTGGACCACTGCAACGCCTACCACCTGGTTTGCATCTGCAGGGGGAATAATGGGAGACTGCATTCAAAACTCCCGTAGGACACTTTGAATACCTAGTCACGCCATTTAGACTCTGTAATGCCGCATCAGTTTTTCAAACACTCATAAACGATGTACTCCATGATGTTCTGAATATCTTTGCTTTTTGTTTATCTTGACGACATATCAATCTTCTCCAGGAACCTGTCTGTACACAAGCACCATGTCCGTCTCGTTCTCCAATGCCTCCTCCAGAATCGATTATATGTCAAAGCAGAGAAACGTGAGTTCCACCAGTCAGCAATCACCTTCCTGGGTTACATTTTTGAGGGGGACATGTACGTGCAAACCCCGTCAAAATCAAAGCAGTTACCGAATGGAGTCCCCCTAAATCAAGAAAACAGTTATAACGATTCCTGGGGTTTGCCAATTTCTTCATAAGATTAATTCGCAATTACAGTCAGATCGTAGCACCTCTCACATCACTCACCTCAACTAAGAAACCTTTCACTTGGACAGCAGAAGCCGAACAAGCCTTTCAACAACTCAAAGATTTGTTCTCTAAAGCATCCATCTTAGTACAGCCCGACCCTCCGAAGCAGTTAATTCTGGAGGTTAATGCTTCAGATACGGGGGTCAGAGCTGTACTTTCCCAGCGATCAGACTCAAATAAGCTTCATCCATGCGCCTTTTTCTCCCGTCATCTCACCCCTATAGAACAGAACTATGACGTGGGGGACCAGGAGCTCCACACCATCAAACTTGCACTAGAGGTCAGTCTCACATCTGGTTATCATCGCCAGTCAAACAGTCAGACAGAGCGTCTCAACCAAGAAATAGAAGCCACTCTCCTTTGCCTGATCTCATCCGACCCGTCCGACTGGACCCAATATCTCCCATGGAGTGAATGCGCCCACAACTCACGGGTATCTACTGCCACTGTTTACTCTCCTTATGAAGTCTCCCTAGGTTACCAGCTGCCCCTCTTTCCATCTGATGAAAAGGAGATCACATCTGTCAATCATCACATCCGTCGCTGTCGTAACATCTGGACCAACACCATCGCAGCCCTCAACTGCACAGCTGCTCAGACTAAGAGAATTGCACACCAGCACCCAAATACCAACCACTCCTGAGTGTTCCTGCATGTGGGTCAGAAGCCTTAACAAAACGATGACAAGAACAAGACTTACTGGAAGTGATGGTATGGCCCCCACAGAGCCCTGATCTCAACATCATGGAGTCTGTCTAGGATTACATGAAGAGACAGAAGGATGTGAGAAAGCCTACATCCACAGAAGATCTGTGGTTAGTTCTCCAAGATGTCTGGAACAACCAACCAGTTGAGTTCCTTCAAAAACTGTGTGCAAGTGCAACTAGAAGATTTGACCTGGTTTTAATGGCAAAGGGTGGTCACACCAAATATTGATTTGATTTAGATTTCTCTTTTGTTCATTCACTGCATTTTGTTGATTGATTAAATAAATTGACAAACACTTCCATTTTTGAAAGCATTCATTGTTTACAGCATTTTTTCACACCTGCCTAAAGCTTTTGCACAGTGCTCTGTTTAAATATATATATATATATCTATATATATATAGATATATATATATATCTATATATATATGTAGTTTCACACAATTTGAAAATTGTTCTGTAGCTATTGTTGCCTTTCTGTGAGACAAATTACTCAGCTTTAACATCATCAGCTCTATCATGCTATACCATTCTGTAACTGTACTAACCATAGGCACAGTGTCTAAAATGACTTTGGCAGGCTTTGCAGTAAATCTTCCCAAGTGTTTATAATATTACTTAAAAGATATTCTGTGAGTCATGAAGTGAGTTCATTTCAGTGCTTTCTGTTTCAGCACCCTAGAGGAGTTTGTTAACAGAGGGAACTGTAAAACGCATAGCAGACGATAACAAAAGTGATGATTCCTCTGTTTCCTTTCTATTTGTATTTTAATTTCATCCTGGAGCACACACAGTCATACGCACACAAGCGCAAGCCCTCAGCTTCCAGCCCTCGGCTTCTGAGGTTTGCAGGTCTCTGATAGCAAGCCTCTGAAATGGAAAAGAGATAAGAGTAAATAAACAAATAAATAGAATAAAACAGAATTTGTGCTGGTTCAGTGCTCACAGAGGAAGAGGAGGGCAGGGGTGGGAGGATTGGAGAAAGTGCACTCGGCGAGGAGAGCCGCACAATGGCGCATTCTCAATAAAGCGATGCAAGGTAAACACCTAAGTGAACTCAAGCCAGTTCCATCTGTAGGGCGAAATCTGTTGAGGCCGTATGTTGATGTATAGAGAGAGAGACCGTTTGGCTCTCTAACAATGCACGTATCCGTTATTGCCTTTGTGTTTCTGTGATATGATCTTTGCTCATTTTATACAGTCAAAAAGACCCTGAAAGGCATTTTTATTTCCATCACAATAAAGTTATTTAGTGTTGTCAGCTAATTCTTCATGGCCCTGTGTGGCTTTCTTTGCAGAGGCACCAAAACCAAATGTTCTGCACTGCCAGTCTGGCTTTAAACCGGTGCCATGGGCTTTGATGAGCACCCACACCAACATGCCACTCCAGCAGCCTTTCTTCTCAGAGGTTGCTTAATTACACTATCATAGTCTGTTAATTACCTTATCAGTGCCGCATAATCCCATGGTCAGCGTCTTGTATGTATGTATCAAAGCAAAGCAAGTCTCTTTCATGTGCTCTTTTTTTGGTCCTGATTAGTGAATCCAGGGCTTTGTGAGATTGCAGACGAAGTTTGTTATTTTTACTAATAATTAACATCCTGAGGAGAAAATATAAAAAGGTGTGCTTGTTTAATTGTGTTTATTTAGTGTAGTATATCTCAAATGCTTGCTCTAATTGTTGCCCCTGAGGTTTAAGCTTTGTCATATGAATAATAACCAAACCAAGCTTGGTTTGGTTTGGTTGTTTTAATGTTAAATGAGATTGAAAATAATGAGAGATTGGACTTGTTTTTACAATCTTAAAGCGTGTAAAAACATTTTTGGGTAATTTTAAGGAAAGACAGACAAGAGAGTAGAACCTGCCTGGTGGATTCTAGGCTAATCAAAGTTGATTCCTCATGATGTTTAGTCACACAGTAACAGTGACTCACGCGTCTCTCTCTCTTTCTCTCTCTCTGTGATTAATTTTTAGCTATAGGTCCCTAGCTAGTTGCACCTCAACCACACACTATGTGTAGCAGCTATCAACATGCCTCTGGCATAACTTTAGCCTACCTCCTTTCATAGCAGAATTGATAGATTTCATAAATTGGTTGGTTTCTTTACACTGACTAAGCTTTCAAGGTTAGTCCACAAGTTTTCAGCGTATTTGAGGTCAGGGTTTCCACATGCTTAATTATAGCTGGCTTTATGCAGTTTGGATGGGACCATTTTCCTGTTTTACAACCAAGTGTGTCCAAAATTCAAACGGCAAGCTGTTGATTTGAGCTAAAGTTGAAGAATTTGGAAGAAGAAGCCTTCCTTCTTTATTATTCCAGCTGTTTGGTGCAAAGTACCACTGGCAACAAAACAGACCCACGGCATGATGCTGCCACCACCATGCTTGATAGTTGGTACAGTATTTAAAAGCCTCTATTTCAATCCCTTTGAAGATGTTGATTTTGGAGAACAAGCTTCCGTTTGGGTCTGCAACCTCTTAGTCCATGATTACGTTAAACAGGCTTCGCTGTGGACAGTGACGCTTTTGTTACAGCATCTTGCTGTTTATGATCTCAAATATATGTAATGATTTATGGACTATGCCAAAAAGGCAGGTCTGAGGCAGGGCACCAACCAAATAAAGTTAACTCTACCAATTCTGACTAAAAGAGTGATCAACTATCCACAATAAATTCAAACATGTGTACCCAATTCCAGTTTTGAAAATTCAATGCTTTTGTTTGTTGCTTAATCACACCGGTCATACATGCATCCTTTCAAGGACAGACGTTAACATATATTTCGTGCCCATGTTGAACGTCTGTAAACTACTGTTTGCAGACAAAATGTTCTCAGTGGAACATAATGGACTGATGTTTGTGCTAGCCTTGCAGCAAGAAGGTCCAGCTTCCTCCCACAGTCCAAAAACATGACTGTTAGGTTGGTCTATGTTAATTGCCCTCAATATGCCCTTCAGAATGAGTTTGTGCTTGGTTGTTTGTCCTGTGTCTCTATGTGCTCCTGGGATGGACTGGCGACCCGTCCAGGGTGTACACCGCCTCTCACCTGATGGCCTCTGTGTGGATAAGCGGGTGTAGACAATGGATGAATAGAAGGATGGATATTTGTGCAAATAACTGATCAGTGCAAGAATACTTAAATGTATGCGCTGTAAATATTTAGCTGAGTAATGTATTTCAGTTCCTCTTAAATTCTGAAAGGAAAGTGAATTTTCTCAAGAATGTTTTGACACATCTACCTATTGAAAAATAAAATTAAAAGTGAATAAGTGAATAAGTTACGACATTGCAAAGGTACTTTGATCCTTTTTACAAATAGAAAGAACCCAGAAATAAAAAAGGGAAAGAAAAAAAGATTTCATTCATCATTTTCAGCAACTTAACTGAAGGAATAAATATTAATAATGGGTAGAAACAAGTAGATTGAGTATTTTCTGTCTGAGCTTTGCTACCATGCTTCATGTGTTCATAACATCTTAATATTTGTGTATGCCTGCTGTTTCATAACAAAGCCTCAGAACATGTTTAACCCATGGAGAATAAGAGGTAACGACTCATGTCCACATATGAACAATCACTGAGGCGATTATAACAAGAGAAAATATTCATATACCCCAGTTGCAAACTTTACACACACACACACACACACACACACACGCATTTACAAGTTTCTGTTAGCTAAGTAGCAGCCTATTTCTGTTTATGCTGCACAGTGTGAAATAGCCCTCAGGTGAAACACACACACACACAGATTTCCATACACATGGTCACACATATGCAGGTTCATTAGCATGCTAATTGGAGGTGAGGACAGTGTGGTGTGGAGGTGGTAGAAAGCAGCTCCAGTAAATTAATCACAGGCTCAGGGAGACCATCTGACTTCCTCAGAGGGCTCTGTTTCTGTAAAGTGTGGGAGGATGAGGGTTCAGAGCACTGCATGCACTCTTTGGCCAGCTGGTAAAAAAGGAGCGCTGTGTTCATGTAGGTTCATTTAGACAGAGTGGGTATCTTTTTTATGTTATTCTATCTATCATCTTGTTTCACAACAGTTTGAGTTATTACCCATGTTTTTTTTTATCCTTTTCTTTGGATTTTATCCTTTTCTCTATCCTTTTCTTTCTGTACACTTAAATAAATTAATATAATAATTAATTTGCCAGTTTATGTTTTAAATGACAAGCAGAAAATGATGACACTGATCTTTTGGATAAATTGAAAGAGGGCCAAATGTTGTAAATATAATTGGCATAATTATGTACACCACGGATAAAGGAGAAAACCAGAAAACCTGTATTTATACATAGATTTAATCAAAGACAGGCAGACTTAATTATTTCAGTTTTTATTTGTAAAATCCAGTAAAAGCCATCCATCCTTTTCCCTCCATTTCGCAATAATGTGCTAGTTTGTGTTGGTCTATCAGGCTTTTGCAGAACTTGATGCTCAGGAGCTATTTGATTAATCTGTGTTCGAGCAGGGACGCATCTAAAATTTGGTAAAGAGATGAAATCACAGAGGTCTATAAAGTGCCTTGCAAAACTATTCAATCTTATCAATCTTATATCTCTCTTATATCTCTTAAAGGTTTTACCATTTTGCCATGTTACAACCACAAATAGTAAATTTTATTAGAAGTTTATGTGATTGACCAACAAAAAGTAGCACATTATTTGTGAAATGGAGGAAAAATGATACATGCTTTTTTACAGATACAAGCTTAACATGCAATTGCATTTAGCCCCTTTTATTCTGACACCTCTAAATAAAATTGTGTGCAACCAGTTGCCCTCAAAAGTGAACAGAGAAAGTAAACAGAGTCAGTCCGTGTGAAAGTTAATCTCAGCATAAATGCTGAAGGTCTCAGAGGTTTGTTAGAGAACATTAAAGAACAAGTAGCATAATCGAGACCACGGAACACAGCAGACAGACGGGTCATGGAAAAAGATGTGGAGAAGAAGTAGAGGTAGAGTTATAAAACAATATCCTAAGCTTTGAACATCTCACAGAGCTCTGTTCAATCCATCATCTTAAAAATAGAAAGATTAAGGTAGTACCGCAAACCTCTTAAGATATGACCTTTAACCTAAACTGGCAGCAGCCAAGGGGCCCATGGTATCTCTGGAGGAGCTGCAGAGATCTACAGATCAGGTGGAAGAATCTATCAACAAGACAACTTTTACTTGAATATTCCTGTAAAACATGTCTCATTTGCTGTTCACAACAAACAATGTAAAAGACAAACCATACATGTGGAAGAAGATCCACTAGTCAGATGAGACCAAAATCTAACTTTGTGGTCCATATGCAAAATGCTACCTGTGGAGGAAATCTAACACCGATCATCACAGTGAACATGAAAAATGGTGGTGGCAGTAGCATGCTGTGGGGCCAGGCTTTTTTTTCTGCAGGGGCAGGGAATCTGGTCAGAGCTTACAGGAAGATGGAAGGAACCTAAAAAAGACAGAGACTTGAAACAGTTAAGAAGAGGTTAACTATCCTGGAGGAGAAGAACCTTCAAAATACACCCAGAGCTTCCATGGAATTGTTGAAATGAAAGTGTTTCCTGTGTTAGAATGGTCTGGTCAAACTTCATATCAAAATGAATTTGAGATTTGTGGCAAAAACTTGCTAACACACATATAACAAAAAGAATGGGCACAAATTTCCATCTTTAGGTTTGCAAAGCTAGATTTGCAGCTTTAATCACAACAAAACGTGGTTCTGCAAAATAGTAACCCTGTGGGCCCAGATACAAAGCATGCCTCACATTTCAGGTTTTATTTCCAAAAACAATTGTAAAGCATGCATCATCATCCATTCCTTCAAACTGATCTCTACTTGGTCTGTCATGTAAAATCCCAAGAAAACACATTACAATGTGTGGTTGTAAACTGACAAAATGTGAAAAAGTTTGTTTGCAAGACACGTTTGTATAAGACAAACGTCTCTCACTAAAAACTCATCATATGTTTAATGCTAACTGTGCCAGGTAGCCAACAAATCGGAAGTGGGTTTATATACATGTTACAGATCTGCGAAGAAGAGCGAGAGAAAAAGAGCCAGTGCAGCAGCCAAAAGTAACCTGCTGTTACTGTAACAAGGGACCCTGATAACATGGTAATAACAGGCTAATCGTATTTGGGTTCAGAAATCACAACATGCTAATTCAATTAGCTTAATAAGCCACTGTAGATAAAGGGCTTGTTTCAGCTGTCGTGATTGGCTCGAGGTCCCAGGGAGGAAATCCGGTGGAGTAGATTGTCTCAGCTTTCATTGCCACCAGTAGACGGTGGAACTATCAGTCCGATACATTTTTATATTTGTTTGTAAGATGGCCATTCAGTTTTCTACAGTCCTCGGTCTCATTAGATGCCACCTAGAGGATAAATCACGATAAAATTGAGCTTAAAATCCTTTTTTGTCCAGATGTGACTCAGACAGATTGTCCAATAAAACTCATTCCTCCTTCTGTAAACTCTACATCCTCCTAAAGTTTTTTGTTGTTGTTGTTTGTCCTAACAAACAAGCAACACAATGGCCAACAAAACCATTCTTAGTCTATTGTCCCAGTGCTGTGTCTCAGTTCACTCTGAGCGTCTGTCTCAGTGCCGGCGCTCTTTGTTTGGAGATGCTCTGAAAAGCATGGCTGCATTGTTTCACGGGCAGAGGAGGAGAATGGGACTGTTACAGTGCAGAGAATTGGCAGCTGAGCCCAGCGAGGAGATTCTCCACACAGTATTAGGGAGAAGGATCACAACGCTCCACCGCCGCTCTGGCCCCCGCTCACCCTCCATGCTGCACACAAATGTACACCCACCCCTTCTCTGTGAAATTTCCAATCTCTCTTAACCCTTTGTTTCTCTGCAGACGAGCTAATCTGTTTGTGGGGTGTTTGTGAAGGGTGCCTTTGTTTGGATGTATACATACACACACACCCAAACACACACACACACGTATATATTAATCTGCAGGCCAGGAGCCAGCTGACACCAGCAGAATATACCACCTATCCCCAGAGACTTTCCACTTTGCACACACACTCTCGCACACACACACACACACACACATTTCAGCAATATTTTATTCCCATTTCTTTTCTTCTCTCGTGCCCCCAAATAAACATGCGTGTGTATATACATGTCCAGCTACATGCATATTTTACCTAACTGTGGTAATAAAAAGTGGGTGGAGGGATGCATGCATCTGATCAGGATTATGCATGGCAGGTAGGACAGCAATGTCAAACAAACAGAGGCAGAGGAGCGGGTGGTGTCTGGAGGCAGGGAGCTGCTGTAAACAACGCAGCTTTTATTTAAAAAAGGATTTGTTCAGTAGTTCAGAGGAGGGGAGCACACAGCTGGATCTTTACTCGACACATCAGCAAAGAACGTAAAAAACGAAAGAAAAAAAAATCTGTGGAACCAGGGCTGTTTCTCTTCTCACTCTGACTCGATCCCCTTCATCAAACGTCACAGCAATTTGAGAGATTAGACAGCACGGATTAGACACCACAAGGCTGCTTCTTTCTCAGGCGTCTGATGCCATTGTGCTCCATTCTTCTCCAGCCCTTTCATATCATAAGACGATATTATACCAAGAGGTGGTAAGACTCTTGCACTCACAATGGCGGCGTCTCGGCTAATTCGCCGACTGTAGGATGCGAGGGGGTAATTATGTAAGAAGTAAACACCTTTCTCCCTTTCTTCCTTGTTTATTAGTTTGCCTTACCAGATTTCTCTGCCTTCACTTCTTCTCTGATTAATGGGACACACACACACAAACTCACACACACACTCTGGGGCACGTGCTCCCCCTCTCACCAACTTAGCAGTGCTATTAGTAATGATTGAACCCTATCCAGTGGATGTAATATATTAGCAGGCAGATTATTCTGACGTTAAAACATGTTCCCTGCGCTGACAGCATCATCAATCACCCTCACACTGCTTGTGACGACTCACACACTGGACATAATTGCTTCAGCATGGGTTTGGGGGGAGGTGAGGGAGGAACAGGGTGAGGAGGGGGAGAACGTGTGAGATTTCGAGTGAGTATTTGTATATTCATACAGCCAACCGAGAACAGAGGACAATGCACAGTGGAAATTGGCAACTAGTGTTGATTCAGATTGGTCAGAGAAGAGCTCTAATTTGAGTCATTGCTTTTAACAAATAGTTTCCAATCACTATAGTGAGAGAGACTAAATACAGGTTGCCTATTATATTGCTTGTATGAGAAGTACGTATCTACCAATCACTACACTTTAAAGGTGGCAACTTTATCTATATATGTATCATTGGGCAAAAAAGGCCTGCTAAGACCTGAACGTGTATATTTAGGAGCAACAAAATGTTATCTTCCTCATTTGGGACATTGCATAGTCACTTATTACTCTAATAACTTCAACTTGTCTAAGTAAATCAAGTTTATTTTGTGAATGCTATGAAACTTTGCGATCGTGTTGGTTTTTTTTTGCGATCGTATGTTTTTGACCCAGATGACACTGTTATTCTCTTTTTTTTCTAAGGTTTATAATGACATAGCGTCATAGGAAAATAATGCACCAGTTTTGCTAACTGATTGCTAACTGATTGTCCCAGATGTTTTTGAACATGAGTACAGCAGCTCTTAAACACCATGTATACCACACATGTAGGCCTCTGATACAGATTTGATGTAACGGACACTTTAATATTACAGATGTGTTAACATACTGACATCAGCCAGTATCACGCTATCCTATGCTGTGCTATTCCTATGCTATGCTATGCTATGCTATGCTATGCTATGCTATGCTAAGACTCCCTCAACAATCTGCAAACTCTGTGCTGAAACATTCATGACATTCAGCTCTTTCAGGACATCTGCTATATATGACTTTCACATATATACATATATACTCGCTTACTTTGCAAGGGGGGATGGGTGCTTATCTGCAGTGGTCATTGGGCAAGAGGCAAGATATATCCTGGACAGGTCTCCAATCCAACACAGGGCAACACAGAGACACCTAGTTCCATACACACACTCATACCTAAAGGCAATTTAGTGAGTGAACTTTTGGAGAGTGGGAAAAGCCCGAGTGTCCGGAGAGTACCCACGCGTGCACTGGGAGAACGTGCAAACTCCATGCAGAAAAAAGCTCTGGCTGGGATTCAAACCCAAAACCTACTGTGGTAAGACAACATTGCTAACAGGTGTGTCACCCTGCAGCTCTATAACTTTTACAGTTACATTTTTAAACTTATTTAACTTTTTTAAAACTTTTTCCCCATTGAAATGAATGATGGAAATGTATTTTGCTCTTTCAAGACTAACTACTTCCTCTCACTTGTTACTAGAAGCACCATTCAAACTTTTAAGGGGTCACATAACATTACCAAATGCTTCAACCTTTAATATCTTTTTGGCAAGTTTTTATAATCTCAATTTAAAAAGTTTTGTTATATTTTTCTAAATAAATTTTGTGTTTGTCTTGCCAAAATCTGACATAACCCATTCTACTGTCCCGCTGAGCTGCTACGTTCCCCAGTTTCTGCAAAAGCCACTTTTCTACTGCCACATCTTTGAAACCTAGAGAAAACTTTCCTCTTTCACTTAAGGGTTTTTAAATATAACCTATTATATATATATAATATATATATAAAATATATTATATATTTTATATATAATATATTATCAGCACTGACAGAAGCGACTCCGGCCACGCAAATATTTTTAGAGCTAATACTTCTCATCACAGTAGAGAGCCGTGCTCTGTTCAGCCAAAATATTAGAACCAGATGACAGCAAATATTGAATTAAACTTCCAGTGTTGTTATACTGCATTGTTTAACCTGGAAACCTCTGGTTCTGACATGTGTGTTGATGTAACAAATACCATCCAACATAACCACAGCAATAACACCTGCCAACACCTACAACTTCCAAATGCACAGAAAAAAAAAACTGAAGTGATTTTTTCCAAACCCACTATATCTACCCAACCTGCAAAGAAAATAGAGCTTTACCTACAGAAAAATCCACAGAGATCCTTTTACTGAATACCTCAATAGATGATGAAGATCGCTTAAATTCAAATTCACTCGTATTAAACTTCAAAATGATACTCACCAAACATGAACATACCGCTGTTTAATAAATTTAATGAAGAAACTGCATGGTGCTCCAAAAATTACATCACATCTGTCCTAAATATGCATTGATTGGATTTTAAAAAGGTCATTACTAGACATGGGCCAGTTTCATATTCTTACAATATGATGACCTTCAGTAAAAATACAACAGTTTCTCTAGTCTACACAACAATGTAGATCGATGCAATTCTGTATTTTGAAAACAAAAAAGCAACAATTATTCCTATTGAAGTATAGATCATAATTATAACATAATTAAAACAGTGATGTTGCCTTTTACAAATATTTATTTATTTATGATAGACTTGTGCAAAATCATAAAATAAACACTCACTAAATCTAGCAGCTGTTTTCGAAGCTAATTGTGCAGAATATTATCCATTTTCCCCTTTCTGCTCTTAGAGCAGCACAGAGTAACACATGTAGCCTATACCAAGCAGATATTGGTCAGAATATTTGCTCAGGTAGCCAGCCTTCAGTCACTTGTAGCTTGTCAACTGCAGTTTAAAATAGAATTACCTCAATACGAATGAAGGGTGGTGTTTATTTTGTTACCATCTGGGTTTTTTTGAAACTTCAAATATTTGTAAGCAATGGGAAACTGTTGACGCCTTCTTTCAGCCAGCTGACCCGCAGTGCACAGCAACAAGTTGGGGAGGGGGAGCACTTCGTCAGTATAGAATCCATACACCTGGAAAGTACTCCTGTCACTTCAGAACTTGCTCTGCCTTCTTATTAAAAGGACTTTAAGCTATAGGAACGATATAACGGAAAACCTTAACAGGTTTAAATTAAAATTTTTTTAAAACTTTGGGTTTTAAATTGATATTGGGGCGAAACCCCACCCGGTCCGATTTTAAACAGATTTAAAGATTCTCTTAAGGTTATCCCTAGGAAAAAAGTCGTTTATCGTTTTAAGCAATATAAAAGACAGGCCTCATCTGCTTGGAATCACAAAGGAAAAACCATCAGATTTATCCGTGAACCTTATAGCAGTGTTGCAGAGATGTGTTCAGATGTATGGTAAACTGACTATATTTTTATCCACTTACTACCTGCTCTCTTTTCTTTAGGTTTCATCAAACCTTTCCTTCTGCCAGATCTCATCTCTATTTCCAGCATTTTCTTCAGCCCTGCAGTTCAGTTCTGCTTCCACCTGAGCAGGACTTTTTCATCTCTAACCCACAGTATCAGCATGCTGCTCACAGGAAGGTGTATAGATGCAAGCCAGGCCACAGTCTGTGACGCACTCCTTTATGTTTCTGTTATCTGATATAACTCACGCCATTTCCAAACCTCTTCTTTTCCTTTTTCATGTGGTAGCAGAGACCTCTCTCCCTTCACTCAGTAATGTGATCCAGTGATTAGTATTCTGCTCAGGAGAGGGAACGGAAAGCAGAGTGGCTGCCGAGAGGTGTGTTGAATCGCATCACTCATATTGAGCTATATGCGTGTGTGTGTGTGTGTGTGTGTGTGTGTGTGTGTGTGTGCATGTGTGTATGCATGTGTGTGTGTGTTGTAAAGTGTGAGAGAATGAGGATGAAATCAATCTTTTATCATTGACCGACCACTAAGTGTTGCGCATGCACACAGATTTACCATCTAAGTGAGCTGCTGTGTCGCCATTTGTCAGTTTCATCCTACATGCCGGGTGTGTGAGTACGTGTGTGAATTGCCTTTTGCATACATACACACACACAAACACACGCACACACACATACCAAGGTACTGCACCTGATCGGTGTTCTCTGGTAAATACAGACAGTCCATTTACTTAAAACATGTGGCAACTTTAATCCGAAGAAGCAGCTAAATTAAAACAATAATGCGTTTTTCAGATATTTTTATGTAAACAGCCATATTTCTGCTTGTGCAGGTTATTGAGCTGTAATTGTTTGCATGCAGCAAGTTCTAATGAATGCAAAGTAATAATTGGCAGAGTTGCAACTTTTTCAAAGCAAATTAAAACCCCATCTATTTGATCTGGCTTTTAGTTGAAGTTTATAGGTATTTATTATCTCTAATAGTTCATAAGTTTATTCAAATTTAATGTGTAGGTTCAAATAATTCATTGTTTTATTATTAATCTATTGCTATGGACGTTTTTAATTATAATAGCTGTCTTGTGTTTTTAAAAATATTTACACGTAATGTAATTTATTATTTTATTATTATTTATTTAATAATTCGGTATTTAAACATATTTATTATTATTTGCTATTTATGTTTTTGTATGTTTACTATGTATGATTCTAGGTTACTATAACTATATCGTTTTGATAGAATTTATTTATTTTGTTTAACTTTTCTCTTGATAAAAAATATACATGTTTCTAGTGTTTAATCTACATGATTAGTTTCCACAGTTCCTCATCCTCTTTAATTGATTCATGTTGTCCTCTTCTTCAGTTTTTCATAGTTTTACTATCAATATAAGTATGTGTTTTGTCTTTTGATCATGTTAATGTGAGTGTCTTTAATAGTTTTATGCTTGTTCTTCTATTTTTAATCAGGTGAAGTAATCTACGCCTGGCTTTATGAAAAGTGCTCTATAAGTAAAGTATGATTGATTGATAGTGTAGTTTTATTATTAGTGCTGTTATGCAATAAACTACAAAAATTAAAAAGAAATGGTCACCGTTAATTAAACAATAATGTTACAAAGAAGTATGAAAGAACTGGCAAACATCTTGACTGCCCAGTAGGAAATCCCTTTAATCTGGGTTCAAACCTCTGTGTTTGTAGTTGTTTTTATGGGAATCTCAGCAGGATAAGATCAGTTTAGACATCTCTCTGAGGCCACCATACATATTGTAGGTCTGCAGATGTAGATTCAAGACCATATTCCCTGTGTGCGGGGAATTTGCTTTGTCAAAAAACAGCAAAAACCCAAATATTTTTCATATCTTTTAAAAATGTGAACCATCTTATACCCTAGAAAAGTACCATTATTTAGTATTATATTACAAATATATAATATATATAAATGAATTACATCACACAAAAATCAAGCTCAGATATATAGACTTTGATTTTCAAAGTCACAGTCACACACAGAAGTCATGGACAGGTATAGGATTCTGGCAGTTTCATAATCCTAAGTAAAAAATATCTCAGTGTCAGTCAGTCATTTTCTACCGCTTATTCCATAGTGGGTCACAGGGGAGCTGGTGCCTATCTCCAGCAGTCTATGGGCGAGAGGCAGGGTACACCCTGGACAGGTCGCCAGTCCATCACAGGGAAACACACAAACAACCATGCCCACACTAATTCATACACCTAAGGACCAATTAACCTAACAGGCATATCTTTGGACTGTGGGAGGAAGCCGGAGTACCCGGTGAGAACCCACGCATGCACGGGGAGAACATGCAAACTCCATGCAGAAAGACCCCTGGCCGGGAGTCGAACCCAGGACCTTCTTGCGGCAAGGCAACAGTGCTAGCAACTGCGCCACCGTGCAGCCTATATCGAAGTGTTTACGCAAATAATTAAAACAGAACTTTAGAACATAATCTAATTACTCTTATGTGTGCTAAGATAATATATTGGTTATTTCAGTTCTAATAATGTTACATTTATATTCACTTATGGAATTTTGATTTTCAGAAATAGACTAAGCAAAAATACAGAATAAACTCCTGTTAGGCAATAGTTTATTGTGTAGAATATTTTTGTCGTTCTGCTATTTATGGAGTAACACAAGTACATTAAATAGTTGGGTTTTCTGCTTGGGTAACCAGCCTGGAACCTGCTGCTTTACAGACAGTTAGCTTGCTAACTGTAGTAACTGAACTAGAGGCATAGGTGGTCCCTACCATTGCTGTCTACAGGGGTTGGACAGTGAAACTGAAACACCTGTCATTGTAGTGTGGGAGTTTTCATGGCTAAATTGGACCAGCCTGGTAGCCAGTCTTCATTGATTGCACATTGCACCAGTAAGAGCAGAGTGTGAAGGTTCAATTAGCAGGGTAAGAGCACAGTTTTGCTCAAAATATTGAAATGCACACAACATTATGGGTGACATACCAGAGTTCAGAAGACAAATTGTTGGTGCACGTCTTTCTGGCGCATCTGTGACCAAGACAGCAAGTCTTTGTAATGTATCAAGAGCCACGGTATCCAGGGTAATGTCAGCATACCACCAAGAAGGACGAACCACATCCAACAGGATTAACTGTGGACGCAAGAGGAAGCTGTCTGAAAGCAATGTTCGGGTGCTAACCCGGATTGTATCCAAAAAACATAAAACAACAGCTGCCCAAATCACGGCAGAATTAAATGTGCACCTCAACTCTCCTATTTTCACCAGAACTGTCCGTCGGGAGCTCAACAGGGTCAATATACACGGCGGGGCTGCTATAGCCAAACCTTTGGTCACTCATGCCAATGCCAAACGTCGGTTTCAATGGTGCAAGGAACGCGAATCTTTGGCTGTGGACAATGTGAAACATGTATTGTTCTCTGATGAGTCCACCTTTACTGTTTTCCCCACATCCGGGAGAGTTACGGTGTGGAGAAGCCCCAAAGAAGCGTACCACCCAGACTGTTGCATGCCCAGAGTGAAGCATGGGGGTGGATCAGTGATGGTTTGGGCTGCCATATCATGGCATTCCCTTGGCCCAATACTTGTGCTAGATGGGGGCGTCACTGCCTTTGACTACCGAACCATTCTTGAGGACCATGTGCATCCAGGGGTTTAAACATTGTATCCTGAAGGCGGTGCCGTGTATCAGGATGACAATGCACCAATACACACAGCAGGACTGGTGAAAGATTGGTTTGATGAACATGAAAGTGAAGTTGAACATCTCCCATGGCCTGCACAGTCACCAGATCTAAATATTATTGAGCCACTTTGGGGTGTTTTGGAGGAGCGAGTCAGGAAACGTTTTCCTCCACCAGGATCATGTAGTGACCTGGCCTCTATCCTGCAAGAAGAATGGCTTAAAATCCCTCTGACCACTGTGCAGGACTTGTATATGTCATTCCCAAGACGAACTGACGCTGTATTGGCCGCAAAAGGAGGCCCTACACCATACTAATAAATTATTGTGGTCTAAAACCAGGTGTTTCAGTTTCATTGTCCAACCCCTGTATGTTTTCATGAAGTTTCTCCAAACAACCAAATTCTTTTTTATGGTATGAAAAAGTATAATAGCCTTCTTTCAGCCAGCTGACGAGCAGTTTACAGCAACAGGTGGGGGTGGGGCAGCACTACGTAAGTCTATGCTCTATTCAACCAGGAGGAAAACTCTGGTCACTTTAACAGTTCATCTGGCCTCTCATTGAATAAACTTTAAACAGCAAAGAGGGTCTTTTAATAAAACAACTTGGCAGATTTAAAATCATAATTTATTAAAACATTTTCATGCCAGGAACTGGTCCATCACTACCACAGAGATAGCTCGAATTCGTATAAACTCAGCAGAGTTTGTTAAAAGACTCTAACAGTAAATAAACAATACACATGCAAGGAAATCTACATTCTTCCACATTTGTCCCTGGGTGCTCACAGCTGGAAGCAGATGAGATCCAGAAACAAAAATGTAGATAAATTCCTGTAAAAGATTCCTTAAATTGAGTTTCGATACATGGTATACCCCAGAGCAAGCATTCCTGCTCTTATTTTAGTGCCTGGAAGGAAAAAATACAGATAAATTACACAATGTGCCCCTTTGGGAAACGTGACTGGGGACACAAGAATCTGCATTATACTTTAACAATAATGACATATAAATGAAAAAAAAACCACAAAATGGCTGCAATTCCTTAGTGCTGGTACTTAAACCTTTTTATGGCAGAATAAATAAATCCTTAATCTCTTTCCTGATGTCATTAAATGAAACTCTAGCATGAGGAGCATGTGTTGCAAAATCTGTTCTGTTCCTCCCTCAGCTCAGACGTTTCCTTTAAAAACTAAGGGCAGGGATGTTCATTTATTTCAATGATGCAAAAAACGGTTTAAATGAAGCTTTCCAGTTTAGATTTTAACTCCACAGACAGGTTGCTGGAAAAAAGCTTAACCCTTCACAGAAAACACAATCCCACAATCACATTATGTTTTTATCATAAACATAATGTATAAACTGTTCATAGACAGTCATATTAGAATATGCGTTTCATCGAGACTTGTTTGTCAGATTAAAAGTACCTTTTGAAAGTAAAAACCTTTAAGCAGAACCGATGCTATTTTTATTGATCTGATGTAATATTCTAATGCTAAATGTGTTTTTATTGGCTGTAAGTGGAGAATCATCATAAATAACAGAAACGAGAGCTTGAAAAAATCAGGCTAACATCAGTGTGTAATTAATCTAAATAATGTGTTTCACTTATTAAATTGACTCACTAACATGAATGAACTTTTTAATAATATTCTAACTTGTTGAATATGACTGTATACACCCAGATATTTAAAGTACATGAGTATGTTTGTATATGTATTTAGAAAAGGTTTAGATTGGAAATAGATAAAACTTGACTAGAGTTAATTTTTCCAATAGAAAAATAGATAACCAATTCAACATATGATTGAAAGAATGTTACTAATAGGTTCCCGTCAAAATGCTGCTGTAGCCAGACCCTGGATCAAGCAGCTACTACGGATGCAAGAACCAGTTAAAAAGGTTTATTAGAAGCCACAATAATGCAGAGCGGGGAATATTGTCTGGTCAGGGAGCTTCAGGGAACTCTTCTGGAGAGAGACTGCAGCGTTAGTGAAGGGACTGGATGAAAGTTCAATATGGAGACACAGGAATGTATGTAGAGTCTTACTGGAGGACGAGGTTGGATTTGTGAGTGAGGGGAAGAAGTGCATCTGTGGAGGCTGAGGTTGGCAGGTCCAGGAAGGCTCTGTGTTTTAACGATGTTTTCTTTTAACAGCCGGTGATGGAGGGTGGACAGGCAGGAAGGAGTGACAGGGTGGAAGGAGCGAGGAGGATCTTTCAAGGGAGACCAAAGGTAAGTTTTTTCTGAGTCTGAAGAAGGTGAGTTATCCAAGGAACAGACATTTGAGGAAAAGGTGCCGTTCTGCCATGAGGAGAAAAACACAGAAGGTAAGTAAGTTACTACAACTAAGAAAGTCACAAGAGAGCAAAGGCCTGATTACCACATAGTGAGTGAGAATTCTCTGGCGTTTCCCTCAGGAACCAGCCACAAAATGGTGCACACTGTAAGCAGGATGGCAGGGGGGGTTCAGCCGGAGGGCATAGAGGACTAATAAAGCTGGTTTAATCCCAGAGACATGGAGTACTGGATGAACTCGAAGATGAACAGGGTGGCAGGAGAAGCAGAAAGCATGAGCCCAATGAACAACCTGAGGTCTGACGGATAAAGGGACGAACTGGCATCCAGGCAGTCCCTCTCCGGGATCGGGCTCATTCAGCAGGGCCTGTTGAAAGATGGTCTCAAGGTCCCAGGAGAGTGACATAATGCATGGCGATGGAAGAATGGGCTCCAGGTCACTGTCCTTCTCCACACATGAAAACTGCTGTGAGAGAGCGTTTGGTTTTTGGTTGTGGGATACAGGGCGGTAGGTTATGGTGAAGTTGAATCGAGAAAAGAAGAGGGACCAAAGCGACTGATGGGAGATGAGCCGCCTGGCCGATTGCAGGCGAGAAAGATTTTTATGATCCGTCCATACGATAACCGACTCTTGCGTGTCCTCAGGCCAATGTCTACACTCCTCGAGTGCCAGCTTGATGGCCAGCAGCTCTTGATCTCCAACATCATAAGTCATGTTGGCGGGGGAAAAATGCTTCGAGAAGAATGTCCAGGGGTGCATCTTGTTTTCAGAGGGAGCCCTTGGGAGACCTTTGGCCCCTGCTCCAGAATCGGACACATCCACCTCCAAAATGAATTGGATGGCCGGGTCAGGGTGGAGAAGGATAGGGGCTGAGACGAAGAGTGCTTTAAGCTTGAGAAAAGCTTTGTCAGCTGCCAGGGACCATGAGAAGGGTGCTTTAGTGGAGGTGAGTGCTGTGAGGGGCTCTGCATCCAAAGTAAAATTCCTGATCAACCAACGGTAGACGTTTGAGAACCCCAGGAAGCGTTGCAGCTGTTCACAGGTAGTGGGAGTCGGCCAGTCTTGTACAGCTCTAGTCTTTTCCAGGTCGGTCTTAACCTGTCCACCATCGAAGATGTAACCAAAGGTTATGGATATCTGATGGAATGCACAGTTCTCGGCCTTAACACACAACCTGTTCTCTAGGAGGGGCGGCAGAACCTTGCGGACATGAACTTTGTGCTTCTCCGGGTTTCTAGAAAAAATTCAAAATAGCATCCAGGTAAACAAATACAAAAATGCTAAGAAAATCACGGAGTACATCATTTACCAGGGCCTGCAACACTGCTGCTGCATTGGTGAGATCTAAATATTCAAAGTGTCAAATATGTGTCTTGAAGGCAGTTTTCCTCTCATCCCCTTTGCAGATGCAGACTAGGTGGTAAGCATTGCGCAGGTCGAGCTTGAAAAAAGTGGTGGCTTGCTTGACGAACTCGAAGGCTAAGGAGATCAGTGGCAGTGAGTTGTGATGTGGTTGAGCCAACGATAATCTATGCAGGGTCTGAGGGTCTTGTCCTTCTTCTCAACAAAGAAGAAACCTGCACCTAATGGAGAAGATGAGGGACGAATTATGCCTGTTTTGAGTGATTCTTGGACGTATTTTTCCACCGCTTCACACTCCAGACATGAGAGGTTGTAAAGTCGTACAGCCTGGAGAGCAGCCCCAGGGAGGAGATTGATTGCACAATCATATGGGCGGTAAGGTGGAAGTAAAATGGCTAGATCTTTACTGAAAGCTTGCGGAAGGTCATGATATTTAGGTGGAACCATGGCGAGGTCTGGAGGAGAAGTGAGTTCTTTTAGGGGATTTAATTTTGCTGAGGGCATGGCGGAAAGTAAACAGTTGGACATACAGTATGTACTCCAGGATTCGATGTGAAAACTGGACCAGTTTATATGAGGGTTTTGTTTCTGAAGCCAAGGGTACCCCAGAACAATGGGGCTATTTTGAATGGGTAGAATGAAAAATGATAGTCGTTCATGGTTGCCGGAGGTAATAAGTCGAATGGGTCTGATTTGCTGAGTAATGGTTTCGAGGGAACAACTGTCCAGGGAGGTGACATGAACAGGAGCAGCAGGAGTCTGAACAGGGATGTTAAATTGTTTCACTAAATCGGGACTGATTAGGTTTTGTTCGGATCCAGAATCAATGAGAGCAGTGAAGGAGAGATGGTCTTGATTTGTGCATAGAGTGGATTTAATCTGGAAGTGGGGACTGTCTCGTTGTTTTACTCAACCCGCCAAAATCCCCGTTTTTATTGCCGGGCTAGGGCGTTTGGGCACACAGGACAAACAGCGATTTTATGCCAAAAACTGCCACAGTATAAACGTTGCACAGACGTCATTGTCTTTAAAGAGCGGGGAGAGTGACTGAAGGGAAGAGTGTACTGTAGCAGTAAACCCTGACAGTGTCCGGATTCCCTTGAGAAGTGTTTGGGTGTCAGGGAGGCAGCTTCCCGGAAGACTGAAAGAGGAGCAGATGTAGATGGGTTACCACAAGGATCGGGAAACTGGGAGTTGAGTTTCTGGATCTGATGGGTTAGAGCCTGCAAAGTTTGAGTGACAGAATCCTGTTGTTGAGTAAGAAACTGAAGCCTGGTTTAATGATTTCCTAGAAGGGTACCTTGTTCGGACAGAGCGTTCCGTAGTTGCGCTGCAGGATCTTGTTGGCCAGAGAATTCTGTCATAATGCTGTTTTAGCCAGACCCTGGAGCAAGCAACAACTGTGGATGCAAGGACCAGTTTAAAAGGTTTTTTATAAGCCACAATAATGCAGAGCGGGGAATATTGTCTGGTCAGGGAGCTTCAGGGAACTCTTCTGGAGAGAGACAGCAGCGTTAATAAAGGGACTGGATGAAAGTTCAATATGGAGACATAGGAATGTATGTAGAGTCTTACTGGAGGACGAGGTTGGATTTGTGAGTCAGGGGAAGAAGTGCATCTGTGGAGGCTGAGGTTGGCAGGTCCAGGAAGGTTCTGTGTGTAACAATGGTTTCTTTTCTTGATGGAGGGTAGACGGGTAGGCGGCGGTCCAAGGTGCGACAGGGAGGAAGGAGCGAGGAGGATCTTTCAAGGGAGACCAAAGGTAAGTTCTTTCTGAGTCTGAAGAAGTTGAGTTATCCAGTCGAGGTCCAAAGAACATACATTTGAAGAGAAGGTGCGGTTCTGCCGGGAGGAGGAAAACACAGAAGGTAAGTAAGTACTACAACTAAGAAAATCAAAAGAGAAAAAAGGCCTGATTACCACATAGTGAGTGAGAATTCTCTGGTGTCTCCCTCAGGAACTCCACTCCTATGTAAGCTTCCCTTGATGGCAGACGGAGAACACCTTTACAGTCTGCCTGCCTGGAGCCACTCTGTGGACAAAGAGGTAAGTACATACACACAAGTATCCAGCACAGCCTAATGGATGCAACAGTTCCTCACAACTAGTCTATACACATATCCTTGAAAAAATATACCTTCCCCACTTTGAACTTTTCCCCATTTTGTCAGGTTACAAGCTTCAATTTGTTTTATTGAGATTTAATATGATGGACCAAAATGAAGAAGTGCATAGTGAAGTACAATGAGAATCATAAAATGTTTTCAACATTTAATAAGACACAAATCTAGGACCTTTACTCTCCCCTAAATAAAATTTCAGTGTGACTAAATGCCTTCAAAAGTCACCTGATTAGAAATGTTTGACGTGAGCTGGTGGAGATACACAGCTGACCTAAGCCTCTAGGGGGTCATAAGCGAAATTTGATTTTGGGGCCCCCTATTTCTACCCATAAAAAGGATTTTTACAATCAACAATCAATCATCAGATCATTCACACACATACTATAAACTGATTGCAACTCTGGCAGTGCTGTTTACATTATCCTATAATTATATTGCCTAGTTTTACTAAAAGTAACAAAAATAAACTTTGACTAAATTAATTTCCCTTGGGTGTAATTTTTATACTCAGAAACTGAATGTATACTGTAAGGTGAGTCTTTCCCCACCCACAATTCAGCCTGAGAACGTGGACCGGGTGGACCGGCAGTGGGCTCATTCTGTGCCTCCACGTAGTACTTTAAAGATGCTCCTGCCACAGTTTCATGTAACTTATGAGTTGATGAGTTGCTTATTTTACTTTCATAAATTACCATGTTCTGCCACAAACAATGTGTGCAAACAACATATCTCAAAGTAAAACTGGAAGCCATGTAGCTTAATGCAAAAACATACTGCTAGAAAATGTCAAACATGGTGACACATTAATTGGTGTTTGCCATTAAACCTTAGTAAAAACTTTATCTGGAAGCCAAAAAAAATCCAAAGTATATCAAGCCAACCCCTCAATAAAAGTTCAGTACTTCTGAAATGCAAATACAATAGCATGAATATTTGGCTATTTTACCTGCCAGTTAAATTTTAACTATTAATTTTTAACTAGCAAGCTAATTTTCTTCTAACCGCTACACAAATCTCTTTGACAAACATTACATCGCCAACTAATGCAAACATATCTTTATCTTGGCTTTTTTCATCCTTGTTCTTTGCTCTTCCCCTGAAGGAGACGTCCTTTTTAGTAACTTTTATTTGCCTCATTGCCTTAAGCCTCGCTTTGAAGTTTGGATGCACAGTGCACACTAGAGACCTGCACTGGACTGAGTTTTCAATCGCGCTCCCGCCCGATCCCGAGGCTTTTCTGACACGATCTCCGACTTCCCTGCTTTATTCAGTAGGTTGTATTGCCCTTCTCTAATTTTCTTTTCCACAGAAGCCACTGTCTCCTTACCACTCTCCATGCTTTGTTGTTATGTTGCCTCACTCTCACTCGGGAGTCGGGACCGATGTGTTTTGGTCTGACCACCGAATCCCATCCGAGACTACGTAAATCCCGCCCAATCCCGCGACATTTGTGTCGGGTCCCGCGGGACTTCCCGCCCGATGAAGGTCTCTAGTGCACACTGCATTGCATGTAGCACTGAAGCTTTTCAGCAGCTGCACTCCGTCATAAAAAATTTCTGACAAACATGATGGTATGGCCACTAGGGGGCCCCCGAAGAGCAATTTAATTCTTTTTTTTTTTTTTTTTTTTTTGCATGTATGAGTAACGATTTTTCTGTCATCAAAGACATTGTAGCTACCCAAGGGCGCTCCTGAGAGATGCCGTAGTGTTTTGAGACTCGTGGTATCATTGGACTGTTTAATTGTTCAGCATTTATCAGTTTAACCTCTAGGTCCTTTCCCTATCTTTCTGTTGGTGTAGAGGTGCTGGGGAGGCGGAGTTAGATGGAGACATAAATACCTTTACTGTTTGTTCCATGTCAAGCTGCAGTTGAGATACAAGCTAAGCAGAAACGGGACTTTATTTTATCCACTTGGTATTGCTTGGTTTTTCTTTTGTTTTTTTTTGTTTTTTTGGTCTTGGGGGCCCCTAGTAGCTAAGGGGCCCTAAGCATCCACTTAGTTGCTTATGCCTTGGGGCAAGCTCTGTGGAGATACAAAAGTTATACGTACTGTTTAACATAAAAAGAAATAGATTAAAAACCTTCTACTGCATTACTGTTGGGACATTCTAGGCTTTGTAGACGCCACCTGCGAATGCTGCAGAGATAACCAAAAATCTTCACTAACTAATTGATCATGTTGACAGGTAATCTTGGATCAGGTGATCAGGTCCTTCAGATTTAGATAGCGCTAGCCTTGTTTATTAATTCTTACAGCAATTTAATTTTTTCGACTTTATTTAATGAACATCTAGTGCAACGGTGACTATGAAACTGCATACTTATCTCAGATCTCTAGATTAAGCTTTTACTAGCAGTAGAGATACATTATAGAAAGGCTTTTGTATTATTTCTTTTGATGTCTTTCCTATTGGCTTAGAGCTGAATGTGGGACTCAATCTCCAGCCCATCAGATTGGGCGGTCATGACCTATGTAAATTTTTATTCAAATCGCCTCTGCAAGAGCTGGAGGAAAGACGGAAATCTGGGCTGTACGGAGACAAATCTCTCCAAGCCTTCAAAATGCCGCACATTTGTTAAAAGTGTTCGCTAAATTTCTGCTGGCTGTTACTTGAATGTTATCTGTTCGCAGAATACAATGTTTCCAGTGCTAGTTTTTATCAGTGTCAAAATAATCTATCTGGAACCCTAAAAATGCCTTGAGGCCTTATTTAAAAAAAAAAAAACCTGCAAGCTGCCAGCTGATAAAAAAGAAATCTAATCTTTAAGCTGTATTTTTCAATTAAATACAGCTGAAATATATCTGTAATATAATTTAGGGATGCTATACTGCAAAAATTTAGTATCATCAGTATGAACAGCTAAGTTTGAAAAATTGAACAAATTTGAGTGTGGCAAAATTTGCATAAGTATTTTTAAAACATTGATATAGTTTTTAATGAAATTAACAAAGGCCTACTAATGAGATGGCATTTTTATGGGTGTAAATATTTAAAGGAATGTATGTTAAAGTACAAATGTGTAACTGCCTAATTTGTGTCTGCTCCACAACACTCAGGATGCACTCAGCACATCTTTCTATTAGGTATGTCAGGAAATATTTCAAACGCCGAAACAAATAATTCAATCAGAAAGAGCAATAAAAAACCTTTCAATTATACAAAGATTTGTGTATATAGGTTAGAAATGACCAAAGTTTAATCACTTTCCCTTTAAAAGATAACATTTTGGATTTATTTATAAATTTGTAAATACATTTATTATTTATAATGTATATCCATGAAATAACTCGCAAACTGTTAAAACCCGGGACCCAGAATCACCAAAAGTTGCTACGTTTCGAACGCTGTTTTTAGTTATTGCCATAAAAAGTTCAACAAACAGTATTTGAAGAATGTTTTGTCTTTTTAGTTGTTAGCAACATTACCTAAAGGACTTGTAACTGTCTCTTTTTCCAGGTCATGTTTGTTGCTGCAGAATTTTTTTTAAAATTAAAAACAGCTACAAAGACTATTTTAAATGAAACAAAAAGCTTGTAATCTTTTCCAAATAATGGATAATTTTAAATTTACAGTTAACACACTTAATCAAGCATGTGGTCGTTCATAGGCATTAGAAGACAATTACCAAACTATTTGGTTTGTTTAAAAAGAAAAATCATACACATCTTCAGGCAAATCAAATGAACCGAGCCATCAATTATTATTAAAAAAACACAGATCATGAATGATATTCATTTAACATCCAGTTAAATGGTAACTTACTTAGCATTAGCTGCTAAGCGGCTAACGTCAGCTGGAGGCAGAGGATTTCTTTTTTTGTTTCCTTCTGCATGAATACAAAAACATCTTTAAAAAGTTTATATTGCCCAGTTATAAACCCCAAAATACAACTAGATTTAACACTTGTTGCTCTTTGTGGGTGGAAACATTCCCATTCTACGTTCACTGCCTTCTGCTCAGGTCTGAAATGCTGTGTGTGACGGACAATAAAAATAGTTTCTAATAGCCCTGTGATCACTAATGGTTTTAATGGTCATTTTATTTTGAAACAAAAACACCAAGCGTAGAAAATGTTATCACGGCAACAGGTAATCATTTCTTCCCCAATATAAAACAGGAAACAAGCATGAATAACCACAAAATCAGTCAGATTTGTTATAATGTGCAGTCCGTTCCACAAATGGTTTCAGAACAGGGAAGTGAAAAAGCGATAATACAATTCTTTAGGGGGAAAATGGTATTATTGAATATTTTCCTTCAAATCATGAATATCTCCTCTCTGATGGGATCTGCAGCTGATTTCAGTCAACATTTCTGTCAGCCTCTACCAAAAAGATTATGTGCTGCCAAACTCTTGTGTTAACAAAGGAGAAAGAAAATATCAGAACTGTATAAATGTTCCAGAAACACAAACACTGAGGAGTCTTGGCATTAACAGAATCACAAAATGTAACGTTACTGAAAGGTAAAACGACTATGGGGAAGCAGCGCACAGGTACACAGAGAAATGTGTGTGTGAGTCGGGGATGTGTGTGTGTGTGTGTGTGGCCAGCGGCTGAGAGAGACGTGTGTGCATGCATTAAAATCGGGGATTTTCCTGTCAGAGTAGCAGGGTTGGGGATTAGTTTAGGATCTGACTGAGATGTATGAGAGGGGGGCTGATGACTTTAGCCACATAAAGAGATGACTGGGCAAATGTGGGCACATACATCAACATCAGTGGCGAACACATTATAGGGTGCCTAGCTGGATCAAAAAAAAAACACACATACACACACACAAGCACAGAGGAGACAACTGTGGAGGTTTTATTTCTTTATGCATCACCGGAGAGAAGGAAATTAATATCAGTGTATTGAAACCGTTCCTGTGGAGGATCTTTATGCTTCCCTTAACTCCAGATTCAAACAGCAAAATAGACGCAAGTGACACACACACACACACGCACTGTGGTGAAAGACAGCCTCTAAAATAACCTCTGTTCCAGCTGGTGGACTGCTGAGGCTCCTGCTGGGTTGTTTTAATGGGGAAAATTAGCCAAGCAGAAAGGTGGATCCTGTTTGTTATGCTCCACTGTCCCCCTTCCACGCAGCCGGCCAAGGAGGCATCCTCTGTTGTCCTCCCTCTCTCTCTCGCTCTCTCTCTGTGTGTGTCTCCCCGAGCTCTCCTGACACTGTGTACTTCCACCAGCTGCTGCTGCCTTCATACGTCCCACTCCTCCTGCCTCCATCCTCTGCCAGGCACAGATACGCACACACTCACACATAAAAAAGGCAAACTGATCATAAATACACCCACACCTTAGTCTAAAGCACAAAACTTACAGAATGATTCATTCTTTACTATCCTATGCCAGTTATCTTAAAAAGCTACCAAAAGGCCAAAGCAAGGAGGAGATGAGGGAGAAGAGGAAATAAAAACGCAGAGCCAGACGAGAAGTGTGCCTGATGTGGGAATTCGAATAAACAGGCAGAGACGGAGAGACAAGAGAGTGAGAGGTGAGGATGTGAGCGTTGAGATGAGGATATGCAGAGGGGTGAAAAGCATCTTTGTTCTGGATGCCCTTGAGACAGCTGACATAGCTTCAATAAGACCTTCTTTCATAGCCAAGGAGACAGAGTCAGAGCAAGAGAGAAGAGAAGAGAGGGAAGGAGAGAGTGGGTTTCGGTCCTTCTGCTACAGTCATTTGGTCACATTACAGATAGCAGGAGAAGAAGCAGTCACTTTGTCTCAGAGGAAGCTCTTATTTTTCAAATAATTTCTCGTTCTCCTGCCAGTCTGTCCTTTAAATGCATTAGCATTATCATTGAAAGCAGTGACATCACCAGAACAAACCCATCGGGCTCAAAAAGTGGTTCAAAGATCAATAATACGCAAACTGTAAGCAAAATTACAAAATCTGCCTCAGACATGAAATATAAAGCATGAATGTATTTTATCTCAGTTAACGTTATGTTAGGATTAGTTTCAATAACTGGTTAGAATCAGTATGGGGAGATACAGAACTGTGCATCTGTGTTGGATATTTTAATATCTGCGTAATCTAAGTACAAGGACCTGAGTTTGAATTGAAATGGATCATGTCTAATCCAATTATCATTATCATTTTATTAAAATCATCCCAAAACTCTTCCAACATGAAAGATTCATTTTTCAAAGAAACACCTCAAAAGGAAAAGCAAATGCACAGAATATAGCTTATTATTAATCTTTTGGGAGTCGAAGAGGAACTTTTTTAAAATTATATTTAATATCTGACAAAGTGCAGCCTACAGTGCCTCGAAAGAACATTCATAGTCACTTAACTTTGTCACAAAGCCCCTAAACTAAGGTGCATTTTTTTACAATTTAATATGATTTACTTCCACAAAATAACATATAATTGTAAAAGTGATAAAAAATGTGTGTGGTGTGTATTTGTATTCAGCCCTTCAGGTCTGGACTTTGACTGAGCCCTTCTAACGCATAGATATCATTCGGACTAAACCATTCCATTAAAGCTCTGGCTGTAGTGTAGGGTGAAGATTTCGGCAGGTTTGTCCAGGCTTTAGCTCCATCCATCTTCCCATCAACTCTGACCAGCTTCCCTGTCCCTGCTAAAGAACATCCCATAGCATAATGCTGCCACTACCATGTTTAACTATCGGGATAGTGTTGTCATGGTGGTGTGCAGTGTCAGATCCCATGTGACCAGAGCATCTTGTTCCACCAGTTTCTTGTCTTCCCATGGTTGGTGACGAACTTCTGTGTGACTAACAGATGTCCTTTCAAGTGATTTTCCTACCTGAGCTGTGGATTTCTGCAGCTCCTCCAGAGTGACCATGGGCTTCTTGGCTGCTTCTCTAGGTGAACAAAATAAAATAATAATCAGAAAGAAACCTGAATTTTGTTGTCAACTGTAATAAGCAAACAGGTATCTTAATAACACAGCAACGTCTAACCACTAGGATCCAAATTCAGAAGAAGCACAGCAGCACCAGTGTTATATTCTCCTGAAATTATCAGTGTAATGCCAGACTGTGTCAAAATAGGAAACACAAAACTTGAGAATAGAGAAGCCATGACTTTGAGAGCTCTTGAAATCTGAGTTAAAGAAGTCAACCATATATACAGGTGCTGATGCTGAAGAGAGTCTAATCATTCCAGTATGTGGTTGTGTAAGATAATGGTTCTCTGAACAATCACTGACCTGCAGCTTCTTATGTCACCATTGAGTATCTGCTCAGGTTTCTGCTCAGGTTTCAGGAACGCAGTAAAAAGAAAGGGAAAATAACAGTTTCAACAGTAGATTCAGTGTCTAATTCTGCTGTCTTATTCTGAATTTAATTGTCATTTTCCACATGAGGAGAATGAAAATTAAATCCAATCCAGTGTCCTGCCAGTTGTAGATGCATGTCTACTCCAAAACAGCTGATTCAGACGGTTCCAACTACTTCCTCAGTGTCGTAAAGTTCTGCATAGACCTGCTAATGAACCATCCTTTGATCCATCTGTGTTGAACCAGAGAAAGAGCTAAAACATGCAGGATCCTGGCCCTAGAGGACTGACGTTTGACACCACTGCAGTAAAGCAGCATACGCCGTATTACTTTGTACTCAGACCAGGATGGCATGTAAATAGTAATACGATTTCACTAAAGTTTGTAATGGTTTTACTTCCTAGAATACAAGTTATTTTTTTAATTTTTTCTCTTTTAGCACAGGAATGTCAACTAGCTAAATAGCTAAATAGCAAAGAAACCAACTAGCCAAACAAATACAATTAAAAAAATGTATCTCATTTTAATTATTAGTATTACCTCTAAGTGTATTCTGTGACGGTATTTTATTTATTTATTTTAAAATACCAGGAGATGTTTGGGGTATGAACTGACATAACCTATATTATTATAGTGTTACATTATTATTATTATTATTATTATTATTATTATTATTATTATTATTATTATATTATTATTATTTATTTTTTTATTATTATTATTATGCTAGCTTCTTTCATAAAAATTAAGAGTATGTGTTCATTGTTAGTAAAACACCACAGTCTGACTCAACAGCTACAACATCCTCTGCAGAAGAGACAGAATATGGTGCAATTACAAACGATCTGTTTACTTGCACTTTACAATGAGGTGCACATCAGTTTGCACAGCTCCAGAGGAAAGAATGACAAACAAGAAAACTGATCAACTCACTAAAAAAATAGCTCATCATTTATTTATATGCACCTTTATGTCCTAATCAAAGCCTGTATAGTATATAATGATGATCTGCTGCAAAACTATTAAACACTAGTTGTTCAGAATTATCTGGAAAATGTATTAACCCTGAACGAGTACGAGTACGACTTGGTCATGTGTGGCAATGAGAGGTAGGCAAAAAACACGCATACTCCTTGTGAACAAAGATCAAAGTACTTTATTTGAAGTTAGATCAACACTAAATAGTTCAAAGTGAAATGCAGAAAATCCATCTTTGTGGGATTTAATCTCAGCATAAATCCTGATGTTCTGTGAAGGACTTTTGTTAGAGAAAACGGAATGAATGAACAGCATCATGACAACCAAGGAACAAAGCAGAAAGTTGTGGGGAAGTTTAAGCATTGTAAGGTAAAAACAACAAAAAACACACAGAAAAACAATAACCCAAGCTTTGAACTTCTCACAAGACACTGTTCCATCCAAATCTAACATACCAATACATGGGCATTCATCTGATCTGTGGAGAGGAGAACGTTGCAAAGAGAAGCAACCAGGAGACCCATGGTAATTACGAGGACCTCCAGGCATTCATTCAGGATGCGCTTCCTTAGTAGAGACAGGGATGCTGGTGAGAATTGAATGGAAGAGGGATGGAACTAAAAACACACAAACCTTTTAGACTCTGCTAAGGACATGAGACTGGAGTGGAGATCCATCTTCTAGAAGGACAAAAACTTTAAACATACAGCCAGCAAAAGGTAGTGTGAATGGACACAAATGCAAACTATTCATTTCAGATTCTTCATGCTTTTGCTTCCACGCCACAATTTTGTGCTCTATTTGTGTTGATATATAACATACAGTAAAACCCTGACAAAGACGTAGAAGTCTGTGGTTGTAAGACTTTTGCAGGGCACTTTAGATAGGTTACTATCAAATATACATCAAACTGTAAGTATTTTAGAACAGCGCAACCAGAAGTACAAAAAGAGGTTGGAAAGATTAGATTTCTTATTTTATCTGCAAAAAAGAAAATTGTTTTCTTTTTGGGAAGGATAAGTGAGATACTTCTAGTTTTTACCACTGTTTGTCACATCCTGTATCACAGATACACATCAAAGTTCACATAAAGACACAAACTTACACACCGACACACACACACACCCTTTGGAAATCTGAGAGTGTGTTGGTCTCTCTTCCTCTGTACCCAGATTTCCTGGCCCCGGGGGGTGGAGAGTCTCTTCACCCGCCTCACACGTCCAACCCAAACACACAGGAACCCACTTACACAATCCCATTCAAAGATACACACATATACGCACACTGGCAGTAGACCACATCACAGGGGGTCCATTCCTCCCCAAGTCCACAGGTCTCTAGATAAACATATTATTCTGGATAAAATCTTTCCCGTATTTGTTGTTCTTTCCTTCGAGACTCCAGGTGGAATTGATATGAAACCAAAAATCATGTACAATTCTTTGAAAGAAAGAACTGACTGAGGGGAATGTCCAAACGGGGGAAAGAGAATTCCCTTTCGAAGTGAGACCTTGTAACAACATTTGTGCAGATTTTTGCAATTGGCCCAGATTCTCTCTTCTACATCTAACAAAGGCCAAGCTGTGTTGCAGAGAAGTGGTCTTTTCCCCTTTGGATCTTGGTTCGTAGCACCACTCAGCAATCTGCCCCAAACCAGGAAGTGTTCCGGTAGAGGATCTAGCCGCTGGCTCTGAACCTGATCCAGTTGGTTCAAGAGGCGCTGATCCTCATAGGGATGCAGCAGTGTGGGAGAGCACTTTACTATGTATTAGTTTGAATGGAGATAGAAGATGACAGCTGAGCAGCAGCTTTAAGCCACTGGGAAGCCTACATGAAAGAGTTTCAAGGCAGACGGTGATGATGGTGGTGTCTTGCTCACTTATGCAATTACATTCAAATTGCTGCCAGAGCTTAACTGGGTCCATGCTGGAGCCTGGAGGGATGCAGTCGCAGAGGCGATGATGTGTGCTGAGAGATCACAGACTGCCCAACTGTGACTCAAATGGCAGACTTAATCATGGATCCATCCATGGATGGATGGATGGGTGGATGGATGGATGGATTGATTGATTGATTGATGGTGCAAAAGTATTTATCCCCCTTTAATTTTTGCCACATCCTGTCACATTAGAACTAAGACTCTAGAGCCAAACCGACACAAAGTAGCTTTTAATTGTGAAGTGGGAAATAATACATGGTTTTCAGTTTAACTTGCAAATAAAAATCTGAAAAGATAAAGTTTACCCAACTGCCTTCAGAGGTCACCTAATTAGCAAAAGGTGTCTACTTGTGTGTAATTTAATCTCGATATAAATCCAGCTATTCTGTGAAGGCCCCAGAGGTTTGTTAGAGAACATTAGAGAACTAACAGCATCATGAAGACCAAGGAACATAGCAGACAGGTCAGGGAGAAAGGTTGGGCGACGTTTTTAGCAGGGTTAGGTTATAAAACATCATGTCAAGTTTTGAACATCTCATAGATCACTTTTCAATCCATCATTTGAATATGGAAAGACTTTGGTACAACTGTAAACCTACCAAGACATGGTCGTCCCCCTAAACTGACAGGACAGAGCATTAATCAGAGAAGCAGCCAAGAGGTCCATGTTAACACTGGAGCATCCACAGCTCAGGTGAGAGAATCTGTAAAAACTGACAGCAATTAGTTGTGCACTGCACAAATCTGGTTTTAATGGCAGGGTTGCAAGAAAAAAACCCTTCTTGAAAGAAAGCCATAGGAAGTCCTGTTAGCATTTTGCCTCAAGTCATTTTGGGGACAAAGCAAACAGGTGGAAAAAGTTGCTCTGGTCAGATGAGACAAAAGTGATGGAAAACTGATTCTGCACCCTGATTCCACCATCCCTGTGGTGAAGCATGGTTGTGGCAGTAACATGTTGCAGGAATGCTCTTCCTCAGCAGGGACAGGGAACCTGTTTAGAACTGATGCTAAATGCACAGCTATCCTGAAAGAAAGCAGAGCTACCATGGAATGGTTTAGATCAAAGCACACTGACATATTAGAATGGTCCGATAAAAATCAAGACATTATTCCAATCGGGAATCTGTGGCAAGACTGTTAACGCTCTCTGTCCAGTTTGACAGAGCTCGAGCAACTTGGTAAATAAGAATGGGCAAAAATGGGCAAAACTGATAAGACTTTGTGTTGTGCATTTTTTGGGATTTAATATGATACACATTAAATCCCCAAAAATGCAGTGAAATTTGTGATTTTAAAGGGACAAAATGCTGTGATGTTCATAGGGTTTGTAAGCCCCTGTATGTTTCAAATTTAAACCAAGAGGATGATGCATTCTACTGCATTAGAAATATTTACACAATCCAGTCACAAGGATATCAGAATCTGATGCTCTTCAATGATCTCTGCTTCAATGATCCCCGCATACTAATCCCACCATGGAGCTCCACAACAGGCTAAAACCTGCAGCACGTAGAATTGATTGTAAAATGTGCAGGCAGCCCCCCCCACCCCCACCCCACCCCCCCACCCACAACTTTTTGCAGGGCGGTGGGACGTGCATTGTGGACTGAGTGTTCCCACCACAGAGCTTTTGATGTCTCTTTTGGACCCTGGAGACGTTGCTAATGCATAACCACTGAGTGCGTTTCTGATCTACCTCTGTCTGCTGCTGCTGCTGAGGCAGGAGAACGTGCATAGAAACGCAGTCCCAAATTAGGGGCAAACAAAACTCAACTTATTTTGCTTCAAAGAAATAGCAAAACTGAAGCATAGAGAAGCTTTCTAATGCTTACAGAGGTAACACTACAGCTCATTGTAGACTCTGCTGTGTTGAACATGTATATTCAATATAACACAGCATTTGAAGCAATCTGCTTGTGTAATTCATCATCCTTACCAGGCATTAGGAAGATGTGACGTGGTTGGAGGGAGGAAAACAACGTTCCTGCATGGCTCAGTATTCTGCTGAGGACTTTCTAAAGTGTAGAGGGGGCACAGGGGTCACGAGGTATGTGTGTGCTTGTGTGTGTGAGTGTGTGTGTGTGTGTGTGTGTGTGTGCGTGTCTGTGTGTGTGTATGTAAGCCTTTTCGTGTGTTTTTCTGTGTGTGAGAGAGATGGCAGCATCACCAGTCCTCCAGGGCTCAGCAGGCTAATTAATAATGAATCCCAGAGAGTCTGTGTTTGAAATGCAGATGCGCAACTGCCAGCTCCGCCTGCTCCTTCAGAGGGACCTGTCGGGTTGTGTGTGTGTGTGTGTGTGTGTGTGTGGGTAGGTTTGTGCTCCACAGGGGGAAAGTATGTTGGCTGGTTGTTTAGCAGTGGCAGAGAGCTTGATCACATCCTGCACGAAACTCGCGGGGGCCATTCATTAAACATCGACCACGTTTGACTTTTGAGTGAGATTTCCAGGAGGTAGCCACAAGAGGAAAGCCGATTTCATCTGGGAAGTTTTTGGAACAACTTTGGCCTCTTTTTCTTTTTGGCTCAGAGGTGCCATTGGAGGCCTCAGCGTCAAGCTCCTCTCCGCTCTCAGCTCGGAAGAGGAGAAGACGAGGAGGAGATTTAGAGGTGTTGAAGAGCACACGGCAAGCTTCTCTACGTTTTACCTTAAAGTGCTTCTCTGTTCAGGATGCTCTGCATTTGTGTGAGTGGTTTGAAGTTTAACAGATGGTTAACTGTTATGTTTTATTTTAACCAACAGCGGCTCCTTCACTGACCCAGCAACAATGCACCAGCCTCTCCTGCATCAGCACCTGTAACACAGTGAAACACAGACATGAGCGAGGAATAATCCTTTTAACAAATGTTGTCTTTGTTTAATAAACATTCAGGGGTTTCAATTCCTTTCAGATTTAAACATAAAACTAATTTTCCAACATTTGCTTTGGCACAGAGTGTTTGTTCTCTGAGTATAAACACACAACCAGAACCTCTCTGACTGCAGGCCCATGTGATGTGGTGCCTGAAGTCTTTCTCTAAACAATTACAAACCAGGAACAATTTCATACTGGAATTTGCACTATAATTGTAATGTTTGTAAAGTACAAACCTTAGACACTGCATTAAAGCTTCGAGGTATTTTTCAACTCAACCCAGCACATTTTTAATAACACAAATCTGGCAGTATAACTTGAAAGTAGGAGCTTTATTTGACTGAGTGTCTAAACTGTATCCTTAGAGTTCAGTGATTTTCATGCAGCTTGATAAAACGGCTAATTTCACTCAGGTCAACATAATAAAAAAAACAAGTTTTATGATTCAGTTTATGTACATCATGAGAACTATTTTTGTATTATAATTTGTCCTTGAGTTAAGAAGTATTTAAATTTTTAAAATTTTAACTTTTTAATCCAAACTTTGTTTTTTAATCAAAACTTTGTTTTCTTTGCATTTTTATTTTTATTTATTTTTATTTTTAGTTTTCTATTGTGTTTTTTGATTTAATCTTTGTTTTGGTTTTGTTTTTCATTTTATGTTAATGAAATGTACATTTTCTTTTGATGTTTTGTTTTGTTTGCCATTCTTTATTTTATTCTATTTCTAATTTCTTTCCATTTTTATTTCATGTTGTTTTGTTTTTGGTTTTCATTTTCTTTAATTTCATTCTCCTGTAAAACCCAATTTATTTCATTTGCAAACAAGCGAAAAGGCTGCTTTTCCAGTACGTAGAAAAGTACTTTTAGAAACTGCTATGTGGCTCACATCCTGTCATACTAAAGAAAACACACCCTCTGTAAGTTAGGTTTCAAGGATCTGGTCTTTACCAGGTAATAAAATTATCTAGACGTCACCTTGTGTGTACAAAACCACATGTCACAGATTCTAATATGTCCTTATTAAACATAAAGAGTGGAAAATGAAATGTTGTGAAAAAGTATGGACACCCTATGTTTAAAAAAAAATACTTAAAGCTGTAGAATTGAAAGGGGGTGTACATTCTTTTTACCATAATCATATATGTCTGAATGTAGAGGTACATAAAATAAAAACTATGTACGTACACACACACTCAGACACACACACACACGTCTCTAACCTCTATGAAGCATGCAGAGTCTGGCAGTGCAGAGTAAATAAACTCACCACGCTCTCATACATTAAACAGCTGTGGTACATTCACTCACTGGTGTGTCCAGTATGTTTCTACCTCTTCTAACCTCTGCTGGAGACTCACACATAGATGCACACGCACGTAAAAGAGCAGATGGGACTTTTGAATATGACACTTTTTTCTTTAACACTTCCAATGATGTTTTAGAGTCAAGTTAATCGCATAAACAAACAGCTTGTCACAGAAATGATGTGAGGCTGGGGTTAGTCCTGTCTGGACATGCTGGAGCTGTCCTTTATTAGCGACGTCACGGGTTAATGGGAGTATCGATTTTTCTGTCTGGCAGCCTGCAAGACAACTTAGTTTAGACTGAGAGATGACAAAGGCACGGTTTTCTTCAAAGAGCACACATGTTAAGAAAAACTCAAAGAGCTTTTTTTTGTTTTCTATTTCACTCACTGTGGTTGAGAAAACCCGAATAGCAATTATAAAAACCCCTTGTGTCCCACATATGTAAATAAATAAATAAGTGGCCTTGCACTGTTGGCAGCATGGGACAGATTTTAGGCTCTATGGGGAAAGTTTCCAGAAAGGTCACAACACTGAAAGTGACAGGTCCCACCCTGAGGCCCAAGGCGCTCTCAATAGCAAACTAAAGCCTGATTTATCTGCGAGCTGCAGCACAGAGCTGGCAGCTGCAGGGTGGAACATCAAAACCAAAAATTAAATGAAGCAGAAAACGCCCAGCCGAATTCAGATGCATGATTGGATTTTTAGAATAAACAACTGATTTTTTATCTTAGTTTGAAAAATGAAAAAAAAAAAAAAACAATGACTGAACTCAATGACAGTGTTATTTTGCTGTGAACCAAACCCTGAAAGTTTCAAGTATTACCACAAACTAGCATTCTCACATTTACCCTTATAAATACATTAGGGTTTCTTAAGGATCAGGTTAAACATTAAAATTTCCAGACAGAATATAAAATACCTGCAGCCAGGAGGCAATTTAATTTGAAAAATCCTAAAAATTAAATAATAATTATGGTGAAACAATTACTCTAGAGCTCTAATTAATCGTTATCATGTTAATTGAAGTATTAATTAAAAGGCTGGTAGTGGCATTGTGTCATACTCTATAAAAAAGGGAAGAGGGAATTAAATTTTAGCCATTACAATTCTTTACTTTAAAAAATTTTTAAAAAAAAAAAATTTTTTTTT
>JAHHUM010003095.1:0-66876 GCA_036173005.1 Crenichthys baileyi | reverse complement strand
GATTTTTTGGGTTAAAAGGAAAATTTTTACTAAAATTTGGAAAATTACTGAAAATCAACTTTAAAAGCCTTTGTCGAAAGGTGGGGGCTGTTATAAAAAGTTTTAAAATAAATTTGATTTTTATATTTTTAACGTTTTGGGAAAACCCCCAAAAAAACCCCTTTACTGGGGAAATTGGGGCTCATACCCCAGACTGGTTTGAACGTTTTCACAGTTTTTAATGTTCCCAAACCCAAACTCATTGTAAATTTTGGGTTTTTTGGGGTTTTTTGGGTGTTTAGCCCAAAAAATTTCAGTTTTGCCTTAATTTGGGGTCAACGTACAGGGAAAATTAAAATTTTGAGGTTTTGGGCAAAGTTTGGGGTGTGCCCCCCTTATCCCTCCATTCACTTTAAAAAAAACCCCAGTGAAACCCCGGATTGCCTTCAATCATATTTTAAACTGAACGAAATTTAATTTTATTTAAAAAAACAAAAGGGGGTTTTGAGAGGTTTGTAAGAGAAATTATCAGAAAACCCCGGGCACCATAAAGCCCAAAGGAACCGCAAAAAGATTTACAACTCCTAGTTGTGCACCTTATAAATGTGGCCTTTATGGATAAGTAGCAAGAAGAAAACCGTTGTTGAACAGTTCGACACAATCAATGTAGAGACATGGAAGAAGTGGCTCTGGTCAAATGAGACCACAACAAAACAAAACACTATGTGTGGCAAAAACAAACATTAAACATAAACCTTAAATCAACAAAGTGACACACATAGGTTGGGAGATCTTTTTTTCATCATGGACAGGGAAACTGGTCAGAGTTGATGGAAAGATGAATGGAGCTAAATTGGGGACATTTGTGGAGGAAAATCTGTTACAGGATAAAGACTTGGGACAGGGTGACGGTTCACCTTCCAGCAGGACTATGATCCTAAACATACAGCTAGAGCTGCATTGGGACAGTTTAGATCAAATCATATGTATGTGTTTGAATGGCCTAATCAAAGTTCATACCTAAATACAACTGAGGATCCGCAACAGGACATGAAAATTGCACATCACGGGATGTGAATATTTCACAAGCCACTGTTTATTTCGGATCTGTTTTCTATTCCTCTATATGGGAAGCAAAGATCTTGGTTGGGATGGTTAGCGTCAGCTGCCTGCAAATAATTTAAAACACGTCCAGGTGCACCTGGATCCATCCTTGGATTAAAATCAATGGCTTCAGAGTAAAACAAATTGACATTGAACCTCCACTCTTTGTGCTTGCAGCTGTTGGACTTCTCTCAGCAGCTGTGTGACAGGTTGGAGCAGCTGTTGTTGACCTACGCCAGCTATGATCTCATCAGTTTGGATGAGGCCGAACCCAACAGGTTCCTGGTAGATTGTCTGTATGCCATATCCCACAGGATCTAGTCTATGATCTTCTAACTATTCATGCTCCTCTGTGTGCCTCTCCCAGCACATCTCACTTCTGCATTGGCCAGATTCAGCTGGGCGGGATGAAGCTGACCACCTTCCGTTACTGTAAACCGACACCGTATCTGTCCCATGCCGACACAGGAGTGTACAAACGCATGCGCTGGAACGTGGAGAGACCCCAAAAGGAGCAGCAGAGAGGAGATGACAGTGAGGGGGAAGAAGAAGAAATCCAAACTGATTTGTGAGTCTGTAGAGGTTCTTTTGGTGTGTGTGTGTGTGTATGTTTGTCACTTAACATCTGAACTGTTCAACCTGCTGCTGTTGTGCCCCCTCAGCTACTTCCTGTGTTATGAGGACATCACCAACACACATGCTGACCCAGACGCAGAGAACAAAGATGTCTGTAATGAAAATGTGGTGAGGATGTGGTCCATCGGTCAGTGGGTGCAGGTGAACCCAGAACCCACTACAGAAGATATATATGATTGGTAAAGCTGAAATCCATCAACTTGCACATTTTTCTGGCTTTTAACTTCGATATTTCCTGAAGAAACCAGCTAATCATCAGTGAGCTGCCTGAAAACGCCTCATGTTTGGCTGTGTGTTTATGTTTCAGGATCTTGTGCGAGGTCCCTGAGGCCAGCTATCACAGACTTTTGTTCCTGGGCCCTGACGAGCCGTCCAGCTGCACGGCAACAGACTATCTGCAGCAGCTGCTGCTGTCGTGCCACACTGACTGATCTGAGGGCCTGCAGGAGGATAACACACGTTTTAGCCCACTTATGACAGCAGTTGTTGCCATGTAGAAAAACTGGACCAGTTGGAGTGTCAGGATTAAGCTTTGAATCTGTCAGGCTAAATTTTAACCCACTGGTAAATACAGCGATGGCTATAAGTTTACATACACCCCGGTGTTTGTGGGTGACTAAAGCAGACTGATGTCCATTCCAAACCCAGTTTTGGATCTTTTCCCTGCTGCAACACCCAGTTGTGTCTGAGTTTCAAACATCTTGCTGCCATTTAGTAGTTAGGTTAAAGGTTTTTTAAGGTAGCTGTGTTCATTATTCCCTGCTCGTTGTGCCAATCATCAGTACCAATGTTAACTAAAAGGTAACCCAGTATGAGGTTAACACCACCATGCAAGTCAGTAGTCAGTAGTGTTCTTTGGTTTGGAAGCATCACCTTCACTGCTCCAAACTTGCGTGCTTGTGCCCAAACAGCTCAATCTTTGTCTGACCATAAAACCTTTCGCCAGAAGGAACCGGGCCTCCAGGTGAGCAGCTGAAGGTGTCTGTTTTAAAACGGGGACTTTTTTCTTGGACACCCACTCAGTTCATGTTGATGTTAAACTGGCTTATCTGTGGGAAATGCCGGTGCTCCAGCAACATCTGGTTTATAAAAGGCCCGAGCCTTGGTGGTCCTGGACCGTTCCTGAATATTGTAACCAACATCCTGTAATCAGAAGATGGCAGGTTGGTCACCTGAGTAAAAGAGAATCCATTTAAATTCAAGCTTGTGGCCCAGACTCTTGTTTCTAAAAATCATAGAAGTTGTTCTTTAATCATTCCAACATGGAAAAGTTCGATGCAGTGCCAAGGATGAGTGGATGTAAGCTTCCCACTGCCACTCCATGTTGTGACTGAGTTTTTATGACAGTGTTGTACTGTTACTGTCTTGCTGAGAAACTTCTTTGACGTTTTTAAAGTTTTTTCTGTAGATTGTTTGTAGACGTTTTTAAGAGTAGTTTGGTGTATAAAAGTCGAGGCATGTTATTAAAAGAAGTATTTTATTTATATGAAACATTGCACTGAAATAATTCCAGTCACATATTTGTCAAAATCAAACACAGAAAATATCACAATTTAAACAAGCTGCCATCATTTGGGCCTTGAGTGAAATTGTCCCATTTACTTGGTTTTAACAGGTTCTTTCCTATGAGGACAATTCTTCATTTTTTAATAAATTAACATCTGAGTGGAGAAAATAACTTTGATCCTGAGAAACAACTGCAGTCCTTTTATGGCTACTTCAGTTTTCTTTAAACTATTAAACTCATCACTGCTACATGGACAAGGGAAGACAATTTAAGTAAAAATGATAACAGCTAGAAATCATTTACCACCTTTTATGAACTACTCAATAAAATCTATATAGAACTCTGCTGCTATACCTCTAAAACTCTGACGTACAAAAGTAAAATAGAGACTCTGCTCAATAGTCTTTAAACAGTACTACTATTACACAGAAAACACTACATAAACCTGGGTAAGGAGGGACATCTTGGAGGGGACTACTTCCAACGGATCTGAGGAAGGAGGGAAAAACAATGGAGGAAACTGAAAAGGGTTCAAAACCAGACCTCTTCAATTTGACATTTCTGCATCTGCTTTGAATCCACTACAATAAAATCCAGTTTTCTGTGGTTAATCATCAGAGCAGTTGGTGGAAAGGCCAGGAACCAACTGAAGAACAGGGACTTCTCGAGTGAACGTATCTCAGTAGGGTCTCAGAATGTCTGAGCTCTCCATTTAGAGACAGTCTGATGTAGAGACACATCAGATAAATTGGTCAAATAAAATTGTTAACCGGCTAATCTTTTTCCTGACTTGGTCTGATTCGGGATCGGGAGGTCAAATACAGAAAAAACCACTTATTCCAAGTCACTGAATGCATCAGGGTTTAGAGATCCCACTATCTGTCTCTCAACACATCACTGCTGGTTGATTTGAAGTAATTGTTGCATTTTCAGATAAATATGAGGGACATCTGCTTTGATGCATAAATTGGGAATAATCCAACAATTTCTCTGTGTCAAAGACCCCTTAGCACATATCTCTTTTTGGTTATATCATTAATCAGGAAACGCCCCCAGAATCAGTCAGCTTTAAAAGAAAACTGAAAATAGTTATTGTCCAGGAAAAGCTTGATCCGTGCAGCTTTAGTCCGATTAAGTGTAAAAGAAAAAACTAATCGCCTTGGCTTTACCAACTGAAATGTCCCAAGTTTAGGACGACCTCCTAAACAGAACAGACTGACAGACACATAACAGGACAGTCCAACATGAAGATACTACAGAGATATAAACAGCCACACATTTCTTCCACTCTGCAGCTTTTCACAGTTTTAAGAATACTCCGGGGACTCTTGAAATGTTCGGCTCACCTTCATGGCACCAGTGGTAAAAATCTTTCCTGAACATCAAGCTTCTTTAATAACAACAAGCCATCTTTATGTGCTTTGCCTCTTGAAGAGATGCAATCTGCAAATGTTAGCAGGAAACTGTGGGTCAGATGATCACACTTTCGCAAACTACAAAATATGAGGCCGCAAAAAAGCACCCGTGTATTCTTTAATCAAGCTGAAGGTGGCAAGAGAGCCCATCCCAGGTGGCACTGGTCAAGCAGAACCGGACAACAAATCCCAGCACGGAGGGAGAAGGACAACCATGTGCAATGACATTCACTCCAAAGGTCAGTTTAAGCACGCACACGTTTAGATTGTTGCAGGAAATCTGATCCACCAGAGAGATTAGGCCAACTGCCACACCTGGAGTTTTCTTCCTGTGAGACAAACCAGAGCAACACATGACAAATACAACTGCCTCAGCAAAATGAACTTTAAATTGCATTTAAATAGTAATAAAATAGTAACATATTTTAAAACGTAGGAGAATTAAGGCCCTATCACAGCCATGCTCCAGTTTGTTGTATTACATGTCAAACAGCTAATTACAGACAGCTCAGAATGAGATGTCCGTTTTCTTTAACCACAATCTGAAAATGAAGTACACAAGTCAGATGTGATCAATGGGAAGTCCTCAATTCCTGCCTGATTTGGTCTGATAAATACCTCTTCAGGAATTTAAGTGCAATCTGCTAGAAGACTAGTTACTGTATTCTAACAGTAAAATAGGAATGCAAACATTTTTAAACAGTCTTGTCGTAATTTAGGTAATGCCTTTAAAAAAATGCAGAGATGCTGTAAAATGGGTCTGAAGTGTTTGTGAACAGCAATGATGTCTCGCTGGATCTTATTGTGATTTCATGACTTGGGTTGTGTGGGATATCCAGTGTGAAGATGAGCGAGAGGCTGAGTCTGTGAGCGGTGTCATGTTGCGTTTGGGTGCTCAGATTTCTGTGGGAAATGTGAAACCTGACTTCTGCAAATGAGCTGGGCCTAAACAGACACTCTGGAAATAATGAAGAGATTTGGCAGTTTGTGGAGGTTTCCATCAGCTGAACAAATGCTGACTTTTAGATCCAAATTTCAGTCCGTTTATCATCTATTACCAACTATTGTTGGATAAACAACTTTCAATCCTAAAATAAATCCAAATTTAATAGATTAGTTTTTATATTGTGAAATCTGCCAACACTGGGGTTGTGGTGGTTTATAATAATATACACTATTCGGTTAAAGCTGACCCACCAATATAAAATTGCCATCCCATCTCAATAGGTTTTTCTGTTCCTCACTCACATCAGCTGTAGCTTTCACCTACTTATCCCTCCTCTTCCACTGAACTGACTCACCATCTACAGTGTCTCATTAAAGTATTCACACCCCCCTTTTAAACTCCCCTCATGTTGATATGTTACACACACCAACCTATATTTTTTTGGAACCAATTTGATATCTAGTCCCCTCCACTCTGATAGCCTTCAGTAAAATCCAGTGCACACAACTGCATAAATCGACAAATTAATAAATACAGTCCAATTTATGCAGTGTAATCTCAGTATATAAACACTAGTATATAAATATATGTTCAATGAAGGCCTCAGAGGTTCTTCTCTTCGCTCACAGTGAAAGCACAGAGGCTATAGCAACTGAAAGTACAGCAGTGGCTCCCTGCTATTTGACAAAAACTTCTGACATGATGAGCATCTGTCTCTCATTTTTGGGAAATCTACCTTTAGCTTTGATGGACTCATTACTCGTATTGATGTTCGCTGTTGTGGATGTTGTTTACATTTGGCACTAGGATGTGGTATTTGCGGAGCATTTAAGTGCCTATCTGGGTCTACACACTGGTAGCCTTCATGGTCTGTGTAGGGGGGTGGGGGGGTTTGGTTTAGTTCCTAAGAGCCCTTAAAACTCAGCTGCTGCTTGAAGTTGTCAACAGGCAGTAGATGGTTAAAAAGTGACTGATTGTTGGGGCGCGGCAACCCATATACAGAGGCCTTTGTCCTTGACGCGCTTGTCACAGGTTCAAGTCCCAGCCCGTTGACGTTAACAGAAGTCCTTCCCCTCTCTCCGCCCCATTTCCTGTCAGCTCACTTTCAAAAAATTTTAGAAAAATAAGGGCGTAAAATAAATTTAAAAAGTGACGGATTCTTGTCACAATTCTAAACTGTAATTATTTAAAATCTCCACAACCTAAAAAAAAGAAAAACTAGAAATAATGGTCAGGTAGAAACATTTCCAAACTCTAAGCTGTTTGTTTTGCTCCAATATTGTGAATAGCGTCAGATTTGCTCCCATGTTTGCAGCAACAGTACAGTGGGGGTCGGGTGTTGTTTATGTGATCATCCAGTTTTTGCCTGTGAACAAGTCCACATAGGCAGCACTTAGGTCATTTTTTGAACTTTTAAAGGGTGAATGCTAACACTTGTCACTGTGCCCCCCCCCGTCCTCTCCTTAATGATGCGTCTCCAGCTCCACCACTGTCCACTCCCCCTGCGGAGAGCTGCCTGTGGCCTCCGGGGAGAAGCTGCTTACAGAGGTGACAGTAGCAGAGGGAGGGGTGAGTGGAGGCAGCAGGCTGGGCCAGAGGCTGCTCTCCAGGGGGCTCAGCGTGCCCCCGGTACCTCCTGGCAACAGCAGCAGGGAAGAGCAACCATCTCCGTTACGCAGCAGCGTCTGATTGATCAGCTGCTGGACTAGGTCCACTTTCTTCCCCCAGTCCAGGTCGAGGGGTGGAGGCCGCTCTGGAGACTTTGGAGGACAAAAGGATGAGCCTCCATCCTGGGAGCAGTGTCTAGATGACTGGGTGGACCCTGGAAGAGGTGGTCTGTGAGAGGGTGAAGAGTCCAAATGTTTTCCTTCACTAGAACTCACCCTTTCACCACTGTAACACATCTGTTCATGTGCATCCAGTCCAGGATGCATCTGGTCTGTTTTTGGGTTTTGCTCCAGTATTTCTTCACCTTCAGCCTCCTCGTCACTGCTCTCCAAGGCTTCATATATGGTGCAGAGCCCAGAGGAAGGGGACAGCAGTGTTGTCTGACCTTTATTGGACTGTTGCAGCTCTTGCTGCCACTGCATTATCTGCTGCCTCTGCTTCAGGTCCTGCTGTTGCTGCTGCAACTGTTGTTCAAGATCTCTCCTTTGTTTCAGCTCCTCGTCTTCCTTCACCTTCATCTCCTCATTTTTCTTTATTTCTTCTACCTCTGCCTTATTCCTCTTTATTTCTTCTTCTGCCTCCTCTTTTTTCTTCCTCTGCTCCTCCTCCAGTCTCCTTTTCCTCTCCTGCTCGGCCTCCTCCAGCGGCCGGCTCTGCTGCTCCCTGCGCTGCTGCAGCTCCAGCAGCTGTCTCTGATGCTGCTCCAGCCTGCGGAGCTGAGGGCTTAGCGCTTGTTGCACAAGACTCCTTGGTGGGAGGTCGGCACAACTTAGCTTGGGCGAAGCGGCGTCAAAGGTGACAGGTTTGACGATATCACAGAAGGTTCTGGGATAGGAGGAGTGATCGCGGCGGTGAGGGTGTGGTATTGCAGCGAAGCCTGTTAGCGAGAGGAAGCAGAAAACATTATAGATGCATCTCGAAGATAGAATGTCATTGAAAAGTGTATTTATTTCAGTCATCAATTTCAAAAAGTCAACTCATTGTTTTTGCTTTGTTTCTTTTATTTTTTTTTTTAAATGGAGTGGTATGTCAAGTGGTTATTTCTCTTAATTTTAATTATTATGGCTTAACAATACTGAAAGCCTCCAATTCACAATCTCAGAAATGTTATGCATTAAATGAGACCAATAAAAAACAGGCTATAACAAATGTGACATTACAAGCTAGTCATGGCTACTGAGTTGACTAATGTCCAGCAGACAGCCTGCCGCCACCACAAGGAGGGTAAGCCACAAAAGGTCACTGTTTAAGATGCTGGCATTTCTGACAGTGTTTTTGGAAGTTGAGTGGAAGGAAAAGGTGTGGTAAAAAATATGCACAAGCAACAGGAATGACTGCAGCCTTGAGGACTGGGAAGCAACGTTCATTCAAGAGTTTAGAAGACTGACAGAGTGGCTCGAATCAGAGCTTCAAGACCCACTACACACAGGTATGTATCCTAAACATGGGCTTCAACAAATACATTCCCAGTGTTAAGAACCAGAGACACTTCTTACTAAGGAGAACAAAAACAGGAAGTGGTCCAAAGTGGTATTTTCAGATTTAAGTAAAGTTTGGATTTCATTTGGAAATCAAGGTCCCAGAGTCTGGAGGGAGAGTGGAGAGACACAGAATCCACAACTTGCTTGAAGTCCAGAGTCAATCTACCAGAAACCTTTGGAGCACTTCATGCTTCCTTCTGCTGACAAGCTTTATGAAGATACTGATTTCATTTTCCAGCAGGACGTGGTGCCGCCCCACACTGCCAAAGGCACAAAAACCTGGTTTAACGACCATGGAGTCTTGAGGAGATGCAATCTGCAAATATTGATTAGCATTCTTACATAGAAATCATTTTTGACTAATTTTTTTAAACTACAGTTAGATTGGCCAGCAAACCGGTCTGACCTGAACCCCAAAGAGAATCTATAGGGTGTTGGTATAATGTCATATACGCATTTTCTGAGAAACTGTATTTGAGTTTTCAGTAGCTGCAAGCCATAGCAGAAAACCATTATTATGCATCACCCTGAACAAACCATCTCCACAGTGAAACATGGCAGTGGCAGCATCATTATGTGGGGACAATGTAAATATAACAAGAGTTTCACTTTTTGAACTAGATTGCTGAAATAAATTCTCTTTGATATTATAATTCAGACATCTGTAGAGTAGCATCACATCATACAGAGACAGGCCACAGCCATGAAAGAAGGAGCAGAAAGGTGTAAAATAAAGGGTGGTCCTCATACTAGAGGAATAGTGAAAGGATTGTAAAGCCAAGCCCAAGAGATCTCCTGGTGGCCTACACCCCAGAAACCAGCAGTCAGGTTTTTTATATGAACAGAAATGTGTAACCATGTGAAGCAGTGACAGAACCAGCGTATTATTTATTCAGAGAGCCAAGAATGACCCAAAATGAGGTGACTGGGGGTGGTCAGGTGTTGGGAAATTTGTGCAGAGAGCAAAAGTGCAAACCCATTACATTTTTATCCTTAGAAATGAGACCCAGAAAAGAAAGACTTTAGTGCAAAAAAGAAGCCAAACTTCCTGTATATGCAATCAGCCCGGTGAGACATGAACACCCACAGAAATGCTTTCAGAGAGCTTAAAAACAGACAAAAAGTTCAGTTAGTCCAGCTCTGATGCATGCAAAAGCTCCCCCGTGCATTTAGAGACAGCATCACTAGGAAGCCTAAATAGCTTGGCTTTGGCAGGGATCCATTCATGGCTGGATCCCATTTCAACTTGGAACACAAAGTCCTAGAGCCAAGCTTTTTGGTTGACCCTAAATGAATCAACCCATAAACATGAGGTGCAATCATCTTATTGTGCAGCAGTGACATGCAGAAGCTGTTTAACAGTGCAGCAAAGTATAAAACAAACCAAAAAGGATGCGTAATGGCAACACACCCACAGGGAGGGAAATTACAGCGAGTCGGGTTCTTTAAGTTGGTCAACATGCCAGGCTAACATCAGATCCTGAGACGACCTGGTCCAGTTGAGCGAATGATCAGCTGGGTTCATCCGGTTGCATTGCGTGGTTTCATAGATCGGTGAAGTCTTTCTTGTGGTCAACAGTTTAGATCTTCAAGGTGTTACAGGTAAGTCAACTTGGAGAAGTGAACACCCCATGAATAAGTAAATGCATTACAGCCCTTGGGGGGGGGGGGTATATTATTTATTGCAAAAATGGCATTTAGAATTCTACAAAGAAAACTTGCTTTTTGGGGGGGGGGGGGGGGATATTCATGTAGATGACCAACTACAACATAAATAATTGAAAACAGTACCACATCCAACCTCTAATGTACCCCTGGGACCCAAACATGTCGGCGACTACCATTGAGAACATACTCAGAGTTACACCGTCTAGGCCTGGCTACCAAAGTTACCATAACATTTGTCATTTTGCCCAGATGAAGGCATTTCTAGAAGTGATCGCAGGCTTTAAAGAACATTCTAGAACAGAAATCAGAAAATCTTTAGAAACTCATTTTAATGTGGACAAGGCCCATAAACCTTGACATTTCTGTGCACCTAGCCCATTAGTCTATTGTAATTTGCACTTGTGAAAGCAATCTGCGTGGGCCAGGCCCCAAACTGGCTCTAATCCAGGGACCCACATCCTAAACCCTGCCTTGTATGGACAAGATTGGGAAAGTTCTCTACGTTAGACTGGGAGATCTAAATTTGACACTTTGGTTTAAACATTAGAGCCATGATCTTCACTATGTTTATGTTCTCGTCACAGGTGGCAAGAAAAGTCTGTATCATGACCACAAAAACAGTTTGGACCCAAATCCAACATCTATGATGAAATTGTTTTTGTGAAGCCAGACGGGATGAAAGAATAAAATCATTAGCCCGGGTAAACGGTTTCCTGCCCTTTAAAATGTCTAGGAAGTTTTAATTGCTATTTCACAATGTTTAAAATAATTAGTGATATTTTCCCAATGACAAAATACAATAGGTGGGCGAGTCTTGTTTTCTCTTTAGACCGGGGGACTTTCAAAAAGAAAATTGGGCTTTACTTTGTGAGAGTTGTTTGCAACAACAGGATGTGCAGACTGAGTCCAACCAAGACCCTGTAATGAATGTAAGAGGTGTTGCGGAGGCAGAAGCTGGTTACCAGTATCAAGGTACCCCAAGGTCTTAAAGCTTTGTGGTTTAAAAATCCACAAAGAACCTCTTCGAACACTTCCTGCAGTTCAAGGTCCGGAGTTATCTCCAGCTGTATAGAGCATAGAGTAACAGTGCTGCTTTCCCATCTGGTTGCACACTGCTGGTCAGCTGACTGAAACAATACAACTGTTTTTTTCTTACAAGAAAGAGACATTTGGTAAATATTTCACATCATTAAAAGGATAAAACAGTTATTGCGTAGCACAATATATCACATAACAGCTGGTCAACAAGTACGAATGCTACTTTATAAAAGATTAGAACAGCACAGGATTTTCTCTGCAACAAGGACTTATGACTGCTCCTAAAAAACTATGACTACATTTAGTTCTTTTTATGCTGAAGTCCATGCATCAAAGTAACATGTTATATCAATAAGTTATATCACCAGCAACAGGAAAATATTGTTGCTTTTCTGCTTTAAATAAAAGTAAATGATCCCAGATTTCGTTTAAATTTGTGTGCAATACTGGGATATTTTTCCTTGGCTATCAACCCCTGATGGTCCCGCACCGACACATGTCTAAAAGTAGTATTTTGCCCATTTCAATAACTGTACAGTAAGAGAATATATGATGGTAAAAAAAATCTAATCTTTATTTAAAAGCTTTAAGGTTTATTATTCCAAAGAAAGAGGGGGAAAAAAGATCTGGGTACAATCATAAGTGCAAAAAGACTGGGTTAAAGAAAAGTACCATTATATAGTGAAAGCAAATTCAAACAATAATATAACAAACAGTCTTAGTAGTTTTGCTTATAAAAAAAAACAAAACAAAAACAAGGATAAATCTACATGGAAACGTGTCAAACAATTCATTCAACAGTTGTTTCGATATGTTTTCCTTGTAAACAGATGAGTCACATCCATGCCAGGTCAGGGGAGCCACATCCTTCTGCATCAGATAAACACCAGACCCAGGCACAAGTCGATTAATGCTAGATGGACCAAGCTATTGCACATACAGGAGTTACTGAAGCCAAATGCTCCGAATAAAATATGTTCAGATAGAGGAAGTGCCACTGCTGTTTGCTCTCTGATTCTCATTCAATTAGATTCAGCTTAGAACATGTCCACCCCCAGAGGTTTCCCAACACATACAGACAATAATACTAACGCTACGGTGAAGAGGAGAAGCTTAGGATTCTAAGGGGAGTTGGGGAGCTCTGCTACTATACGTTACCTGCAAAAGAGTCCTCAGTCTTTTCACAAATAGAATAGTACGGAGGCTGGATATCATCATTGAGTTCCTTTGGCTTCTCCAAGGCTTCTTTAAAACCAGACCATTCTGCCTCGACATGCTTGTCTGCCTCTGCCACCTGCTTCCCACACTCAACATACAGCTGCTCAGCGGGACATTGCTGCGTGTGGGGCTCCTGGTTGGGACATGGCTCCTTGGCCTCTTCGGGAAGCTCCTCCAGGGAGAAGATGCCGGGGCTCTTGATGCAGCTTTCACCAGTAGACTGGGCGTTGGAGTTTGAAGCTGTGGTTACAGAGTCAAAGATGTAGGATGCTAATGAAGTCGCTGAAGTCGGTTCATCGCCAGCTCCGCTCTCTGCCTCCTCACCCTCTTCCACGGTGGACAAACAGCGTTGGGGTGAGGGTTGTATGTTGAAAGTAAGGTTGCAGACTGCTGGACACTCCGAGGAATCTTCCAGCTGCGCTTCTCCCTCCGTGTCGCTCGCCTCATCTTCCGTTACAGAGGATGATGAGGGGTTGGAAATAGGGGCCGTTGAGGGGCCTCCAAGAACTTCATCAGCAGGCAGGGTCTCTGGTTCAGCCTCTTCCTCGTCTTCTCTCTCAGTTTGAACGTCAGGCTGCGAGAAATGCACAGATGCCTCAAAAGCATGAGATTGGAGCTTTCCTAGCGGGTCTTGGTCAGCATGGTCCTCAGGCCTGCTCATCTCGCCACTCACTGTATTTGACAGAGAGATTCCTGGGGCTGAGACAGGAGTTGTGCCCTTGGGTTCCACATTTTGAGACTCGTTTGGGAAAGATGAATGATGGAAAACATCTTGTCTTTCAAGAGCAGAAGGTGCAGATTCCACTTCTAGCCAGGTCTGTGCTGGGGTTTGATTTGGGGTCTCAGCATCTGCTGGTAATGGATCTGCCAGGGCTCTGGCTGCAGCGTCTTCTGGAACCTGGGGAATGTGTGATTGGGTGGGTTCTGCCCATGGATAAGCGAATGGGTTTGGTTGGTCCCACTGGGCAGCCGGGGCGGAGGGTAGTACAGGCGGAGGAGGGGGTGGCTGGAGCACTCTGTTCAAGTTATCCAGCCTTTCATCCTCAGCAAAGTCATCCTCATCTGCGTTTCCATAGCTTTCCAGTCCACTCTCTGTCACTCCTTCACTGGCCATCTCCACATCATCATCCTCATCTTCGTCCACATCATTGTCATGCCTGGGTCTACGTGGCTCATCTGTCCGCTCTGAGCCCACGTCCATGTCACACACCCGATCGCTGTCGTCCTCATCTTCAAAGTCATTAACTGGAATGTCGGGAACCTTCTCAAAATCAGGAGAACCTGCCGAGGCTCCTTCCATGTCAATGGCTCCTTTGAGACTGCCGTCTCCCAGATCATCCGTGCTCTCCGTGCCCTCCAGGACACCAGGTGCGCTCAGCTCAGAAGCGCCCTGCTGGCTGCCACTCACCTCCTCAGAGTCCAACTCGGAGAGCAAGACGCCTCCAGCTTTCCAGGCAGCCCCCCCGACTTGTCCGCCTGACCCAGGACGGGACTCCTCAGTGGGCTGTGTGGTTCCACTCATTTCAGACACAGACACCAGCTGGCTTCCCTCCCTCTCCTCCTCGTCTTCCTCTTCATTTAGATTACCTGGAGGAGCCGTCTGTGGGACAGTGTTTGCTTCTGTGGAGTGGGCCGTGGGTGCAGTGGGGGTTTGATTGGTTGACAAGTACTCCGTTTCCTGAGGCAGGTCAGCAGAAAAGGCCAGAGTTGGTGATGAAGGCTTAGCTGGGGAAGAGACCTGCTCTTGCATTGAGAGGGATACAGCACCATTTTCAGATTGTTCCCTAAAAGGAGATGTTGGTGGCAAAGTTGTTCTGATGGGGCTTTGAGAAGGTGGGGGGGATGCTTCCCTATGTTGGGTAACCCCTTCTGGTTCCACATCTCTTTCAAGCTGGGCTAAGACATGGGTGGGGACCTCCTCGACAGCAGTGGCTGATTCTTCTAAGGCCTCTGGAGCCTCAGCTACAGTGTTTGCCACCTGAACAGAGGCAGCTGCATCAACTGAAGCAGCTGTACTCTGGGGCTCGGCAGCAGGCAGTGTAAGGTTTGAAGTCTTCTTTGTGAAAGGTGAGATGGTCTGGGTGGGTTTGGTTCCACGTTTTGTTGCAGGGGTTGCAGGTTTGGTGGTGCTTGCAGGTTTACTTGCTGGAGAAGCGGGCGGTGTTCTGCCCAGCGGTCTATTTGGCAGAGGGCAGCGAGCAGCACCTGGAGGTTTTTTTGTTGGAGTAGATTTTGCAGGCTGTTGAACTTTGGCCTGTGACACCTTGGGATCTACTTCCTTTGTTGCCACTGGTGCTTTGGAGACAGAGTTGAGTTTTACTGTAGTTGGTTTAGAAGTTTCTTTCTTTTTGGCCACAGGTGATGCTGTTGCTATAAAGGGTTTCTTGGTAGGGGCAGCAGAAGGTGGTCGACTGACATCTGGTGCAAAAAGGCAAACAAATAAAAGATTTATAGAGATAAATAAATTGGCAAATACACCGACTATATAATAAACGTATGTATGGGTATGCTATTTAAATGGTTGAATACACATTTACGATACAAAACTAAATAAAAAATGGACTCATCAACTTTATTCCTCTGTAGTTGCACAACTCTACACATCTCTTGTTCTTGGAAATTGGTACCAGCACTTCTGTTTCTCAGGCATCTCTCGCTCTCCAAGATCTCACTGAACAGCCTAGTCAAAAACTCTGTCTCTCCTAGACACTTCCATACCTCCACATGTATATCATGACCAACTGACTTTCCACTCTTTTAAATGGCCTTACTTCATCCCAACTAGTCTTTGCTACTTCCTGATCCACAATCGTGATTTCTTCTTTGTTCCCACAAATTTTCTCATTCATGAACTCTTTAAAGTTCCATCTTCATATCACACTTATAGCACCTGTCATTTCCACACTTATAGCACCAGTACATTTCCAGCTCTATCCTTAATCACCCTAACCTGCTAAACATCCTATCTCTGTCTACCTCTACCTTCACTTTACGCCAAGTCTCCAGGCACTCCTGCAGACTGTCTCCCACTTCTTCGTAGCAGATCTTTTTCTCCATACAGACTCCTGTACTTATTCTACCGCCAACTCTCCTCATCAACTTTCCTTCCAGAAGATATTCTGCATCATTTTATCTAATTCACTCCAGAATTTCTCCTCCTCTAACTCACATCCCACCCGTAAGATATACCTACTAGCAAAATTGAACACCACACCTTTAATTTCTAGCTACAGACTCCTCACCCTATGACACTCTTTCACCTCCATAACATTCCTGACAAACTCGTCCTCCAACATAACTCCTACACCACTTCTCTTCTCTTAGAACAGCTTGATCTCTGCTTTTAAGCTTTTAGCCTTGCTACCTATCCACCTTGTCTCCTGAACAGAGTATGTCCACCTTCCTCCTCTGCATCATGGTCAGCCAACTCTAGCTTTCTTGTCATAGTCCCAACATTCCTACGCTCAGTCCTAGACTCGTGCCTTTCCCTTTCTCACTCTGCCTATGGACACATCTTTCTCCTCTTCTTTGCTGATGCAACAGTAGCCCAATTTCCAGCGGTACCCTATCAGTCACCAGCACCAGTGGTGGTCTTTGTTAACCCAGGCCATAACTGATCCAGTATGGAGAACATGTTCTTGACTCGCAAGGTAGATGTGGCCAAAAGTTATATGCCAGACGCCCATCCTGACACAACCCTCTGCATTTATCATTCATGAATGAGTCACATGTTCTCCCCACATATCAGACATTTAATAAATTGACAAATATTGATAACATTTGATGCATTTCTTATTTTACTAATCACCAATATCAATTCACTGGTTTATTTGTTGAATTGCGGCAGGCCCACCCCACATGACTTTCTCACCTTTCTTAGGAGCAGCAGCAGCATTTTTATTAGGCTGTGCTGCTGTGGTCCTGCCAGCAGATGGGGCCCTTGAAGAAGCAACTTTTGCACTTGCAGTGGTGGAAAGCTTTGTTGTCGCTGTAGCGGGCTTGGATAAGGTGGATGCTGTTCGAGAGGCTAATAGACCTGCAGCAGGCCTGAAAGGAAATGAACGTATGTTAAGAAGGCACACAACATGTTTAACTTCCACATGCAGGCTCCAGCACTGTAGGCCAAGTAAAAGAATAAAAGGTGACTGAATAAGAAAGTAGCAGATGAAATTTTTTTAAATTTTATTTTCCAACATAAAATTTTTGGTAAGAAATTTTTATTTTTAAAATTTAAAAAAAACAAACTTTTTGGGGTTAAACTGGTAAATGCAATTTTGGGGAAATTTGGAAAAACCGAAAAGAAAGCCCCTGTGGCCGACCCCGTTGTGGGGGAAGAGAAAAGCTTGAGCCCCGAAAAGCGAAGCCCCTCGATTTCCGGGTTCGGAGGTTAAAAACTTTCCCTCCCCTAAACCTTGGCCATAAAATTTTGGGTCAGGGACCGAAAAAAAGAGACCCCCGGATACAAGCGACTGAATGAGTTTCCCTCCGTAGGGTGGCCCCGGGAAACCCCCTTAGAGATGGGGTTTGAGGACCTCGGCCATCTGGGAGGGGGTTTCAGGGGTAACCAGTTGAGGGGGGGCTGGGGCTTATCCCGGATGCCTCCGGGACGTCTTCCTCAGGGGGTTTTTTTCCAGGCACTTTCCCCCCAAAGGGGGGACCCCAGGGGACGGCCCAAAAACACGCGGGAGGGACTATGTCTCTCGGCTGGCCGGGAAAGTTTTTGGGCTCCCCCCAGAGGAGTTGGGGAGGTGTCGGGGGAGAAGGGAGGGTCTGGGTGTCTCGGGTGAGCCCTGCTGCCCCCGCACCCGCCCCTGGAAAAGGGCGGAAAGAGACGAGTTCGAGTACGGGGTTAACGATAAAAAGTGCGATTAATTTTTTTTAATAGTCAATGTAAAACCACCACATTTATTAAGCATAATTTGACCTTTGGTCTTCAGAAAATGCAACAGAAAAAAGTCTGGAAAGAAAAAAAAAAAACAATCAGAACACCATCTTTGAAGCTAGACAGGGAGGGGGCACATAAATAAACCAGTAAATGTAGATGAGCTAGCTAACAGGCTCTCTTTTACAGCTCTAAAGACAAAATTGAAGGGTTTATTTATTTATTTGTAAATTGGAACTTGTTTTTTTCCGCTGTGAAAATAAAAAACAAATCAACTATTGATAAGTGGATTATAGGATGGGTGAGTTATCACTGTAGTGTGACCCCCTTTATCCTTTTTCAAAACCACCGCCAAAAAACAAAAAATTGAAAAAGTAAACATGGTTTTGTTGCCTCACTAGCCAGAGTGCCAGCTTTTCCAAAAAGATTAAAAAGTCCCAAAGAAAACACCCAAAACATTTTCTTTTAGAAAACGTAAATCTGAAACAATTCAATAAATTTCCCTTTTGGTTTTTTTTTAGGGAAAATTCAATTGTCAAAAATAGGGGATTAAAAACTATTAATTTAAATTTCCCCCAAAAAGTTTGGACATGTCACAACAATTAAAAGCTAAGCACATTAATATCTAGGCCTGAAACCTGGCCTTGGTCAAACACATTGCTATTTAGCTTAGCACAACTATGCTAACATTCATATGGTGACTTTGACAAAAAAAGCTAACATGTAACGTTTAGCTTGTGCAATTAGCATTTTATAGTCTGCAAACCTTTTTTGTGAGAATAATACTCACAGGCAACGCTTTAGCCAGGAGTGGAATGACTGACAGCCTTCCACCTCCCTCACATAGGAAGTGAAAAAATGACCTCATACAAAATAACTACAAAATTCTTGGGGATCAGCACATGTGTATAAACTGGAGTATCACATAATCAATTACCTAATTACAATGCAACGTGGACAAAAAATGTGTGCAGAGCGTCAGTCAGTGAGCAACCACATGATTTTCCTGAGCCTTTATGGATTAGAATCTTTAGTGTCTGTGCGCCAATACTGTGGCCAAGTGATATTTATTTCGCTTTACTTCTCTCCCATCATGTACTTCAAATCTACACAATTAAGCTAACAGAACTTTTTTGCTCAAATAACTCAAGAAAAATGCAACTCAGGTGAAAAATGCAACCCACATTCTATTCGTACTGGGAAGTCGGAATTTCTGACCTCCAAATAGGACATTTCAACTGGAAAGCTCGTCAAAGTCGGAAAGGAACGTCGGGGGAACAAGACCATACCAGACTTCTGCATTCAACTTTGCAACTCTGTTTTTTTTTTTTTTTTACTTTTGAATGCTCTCCGATGTTAGGTTGTCTGTCTGCTACATCTTCCCTTTACCGTCCTGTGTTTGAAAGATGAGAAAGACTTTACAGACTTTCTGCAGAAGCCCAAATTATTTTTTCTTCATCTAGTTTACATGACATTTGCGTGATAAAAAGATCGAATGTTCACCTAACAGATGCAAACCAATGAACATTTGCTTCTTATATTGATTAGCGACTATCCGATGTAGGTAGAGCCCGCCCTCTTCCTGGATTAGAACAAAAAGGAGAGAAAGAAAAGGTTTGCAGAAAACTTTCTCCCATTTATTATCAACGGGAAGCCACAGCCCTGTAAGTAATTTCCATGACATCCAACCGAACACAGCATCTTGCCTCCAGAAACTGGGTGATCAAATCAACAACAATAATCTGCATTACATTTCTTTTGACTTTGTCCACTGATGTGGTAGTTACAGCAGGCATAATCAGGGACAACACTGACTTTGGTGGGGCAGCATGCCTGCAAAGGGATGCCACTCCCACATTACAATCAACCGTTACAATGACCATTTGTTCCTCAGATCAGACAACCACTGTACAGACATGAAGTCAGAGCGGCAGCATGTTCTAATTGGCTACCATTAGACCGCAGAACTGGACTAGTTTGGCCCACACTGTTCAAAACGAGCCTGACACAGAGCTGACCTCCAAGTACATGACAGGAAAACGAAGAGGCAAACTCAAGGAGGAAAAGAAAGGAAGAGGCTTAAAAGAAAATTGATTCATTAATGCATTTTATATATTTGACTCTCCTCCAAGTAAAAGTTAAACTAACCAAACAGAAAAGTAGTGGCAGGAAAAACTACAATGAAGGCAAGGCAGGCATTACATTAGCATCAGTATTCCTCATGCACATTTTCATAATACCTGCCTGAACTTTTATCCAGCTGAAAGGTAACATACTGGGGTCTCAGCGGGGTTACCAAACATCATCACTTCGGGTTTTTACTCATTGAATTTTAAGTTAAGTTTAAGTTAGGCGCCATCCAGGCTTTAATGTCATTAAGACATTGAAGTAGTGGCTGCACAGAGGAACTTTTTTTCTTTAGAGGGATACAGATCTGACAGTCATCTTCATTAAAGTGAAATGCAACGCCGTGCTTTCTGGATAAAAAAACAAGTAGAAGCAAATACAAGGAAAAGGCGAGGGGCCTAGAACTAAGCCCTGTGGAACTCTACAAAAAAGTGGAGGATACGTGGGCACCAAGACTGACAAAAAACATTTCTGTCACCAGGTAGGACCTGAAACACTTCGGTGCCGTGTCCCTGATCCCCACCCACTGCTCAAAACGAGAGTGACACAGTCACCACCATCGGTACTTAAAAGTAGGTCAAACTTTAAGAAGTCTGATTCGGTGCTGCAAAAATATTTAAAACCAGATTAGAACATCTCTGAACCACTTTGTTTTTCCAGAAAGACCATTAGTTGGCTGTGTATCTTTTCAAGGACTTTTAGGGAAAAAAAAAAAAAGCTAGTTTGGACATAAGCCTGAAGTTCGCAAGAACTGTAGGACTAAGGGCTGGTGTTTAATAAAAGGTTGTACTACTGGGGACCACTAGTGACAACAAACTCATTTACCAGTTCAAAAGCCAGAGTACATTTTGTTGGTAAAACCTCTTAAATAGTTTGTATGGGACAGCATCGTTTGGGGACCCTGCAGGCTTCAAATGACCAACAATCACTTGTAGTGAGGACCAGGTCACAGGCTCAAACCTGTTAAAGACAGCAGAGTAGGGAACAATGACTGAGGGGCCCCAAGCAAAAGTTTGAGCTCTGGCTGAGGAAATCTTCTGATTAAAAAAAGTGCAGAAAGCCTTCTCAGGCAGCAGGGAAGGACAGTCAAGACTGTGGCTCATTCAGAATAGATTCTATAGTCTTAAATCGAACACAATATATGTGTTCAGAATATCAGAAATACTTTCTTTTGGCATCTTTTACAGTTTTTGATAATGATGCAAACAGTCCTTTAACATCTGGAAGGACACTTGCAGTTTGTAATTTCTCCACTCCTGTCTGACAGCTTGGGTTGAGTTGTTTAGCCAGGGCTCAGATTTTCTTTTAGGTGGCCTTGTTTTTAATGGAGTCACAGTGTCCAAACAGTCTGGCAGGTAGAATAAAACCATAAGCTGAGCTCCTCAGACTGATTGCATAAAAAGTCTGGCAATTTGCCATTCTAGTCAAAAACCGTTAGAAACAGTATAGCAGCAGAATAAGGTTTAACTATGGTTCAGGCAAAGGAAACCTCAAATTACAGGCATATGGTCAGAAAATCCAGCATCAGAAATTTCTAAGTTAAAAATGGACAAAGCATTAGATAAAAGGTCAAGTGTGTGTTCATGGTAATATGTGGAGCCTGCTACATAGTACACAAGATTAAAGGAATCAATTTGATTTAAAAAGCCCTTTATCATGGGCATGCTGGGATAGAGGAATATTAAAACCTCCAACAATAAGAATACGATCTTGTTTCCCAATGTAATCAGCCAAGAAGTCGGTAAAGTCATTCATAAAGTCCTTACTTTATTCATCAGAAGGCTCACAGCAATACTCTGTATACCTCAGACTTCCAGTACAAGACAGACTCCTGTCATCTGCAGAAATACTCAGATGATTCTGCAGTCGTTGGGTGGATCAGAGATGGACAAGAAGACAAACCGCTACAGGAGACCCTCCCTGCCCACAGCCATCAGCATCTACAACGACTCTTTGAAGAAACCTGCATAATAGGAGCTACAACAACAATTAATTTCATTTTGGGATGAATAAAGTTTTTAACTGAATTGAATAAAGCACCATTCCGAGCACTATGTGAGAGCAGCCAAAGTTAAACAAGGAATGACTGAAAAATAATGCTGAGAAATTTTAACCAATCAGAAATGCCCAGCATCCTCTATCAACATCAACCTCAAAAGTTTAGTTTAAAATCATAAACTACCTTCCAGGGCCTTTTTACATTTTTCTCCCATTATCTGCCTGAGCCCTGGTAGATACAGTGGCAACAGATAGCCCCTCAGAACTACCCCCGACTTCTGGAAGGGCCCTGACCTTTTGGGTTCATTTTGTCTGAGTGAACATAAACCCAAAGGTCGTCAACCAGCTTTATGTTATCGTTTCATGAGGAGAAATAATTTACCATGCCTAGGTGAGAGGAAAGAGATACTAATGCCTGCTCTCCACACTGTCTGTGGGTGTTACATGGTGCTTCTGTGTGTTTTAATATAGATTACATTTCCTGCAAACAGAAGGTTCAGATCAATACAAACCACAACAGAAAGCAAGATAATAGGCCCTGCACAGTCATCTATGTATGTATATTTAATGACCAAGCAGCAGGTCCTAAATCATCAACACAGTGAACAAAAGGAAAGCCGTCCATGATGTCAGGCTTGTGTTTACAACAGATGAAATAACACCTACAACATTGCTCACAAAAAACAAATAAAACAGTAATTAAAGCCAGATGGAGTATTTTGAAGCCTGCAAATCCTTTGCCCGTGACTGCTATGGTTTCAAGTGGAAGGCAATAACCCACAAATACAAAAGATTAAATTTTCTCAAGGCTGCACGATGGCGCAGTTGGTAGCACTGTTCTCCCAGTGCATGCGTGGGTTCTATCCAGGTACTCCGCCTTCCTCCCACAGTCCTAAAATATAACTGTTATCTTGCCTCTAAGTGTGAAGGAGTGTGTGCATGGTTATTTGTCCTGTATCTCTCTGTGTTGCCCTGCAATGGATTGGCGACCTGTCCAGGCTGTACCCCGCCTCACGCCCGTAGACTGCTGGAGATAGACACCAGCTTCCCTGTGACCCACTATGGAAGAAGCGTTATAGAAGATGAATGAATTTTTTTGTTTGTTTTTTTAAATCCAATGAGAATTGTTTTCCAGCAGGCAGACTTCACCAAACTATTAAACCCATAAATAGAAATCAGTAAACATACAAATTATTTTTGTTACAAATATGTCATTTTCCATTGTTAAGTAAACACATTAGATATTCAAGTGTAATGAGGAGCCCTGTTTTGCTTGTAATGCATCCAAAAACCAGCAGATTTACTCTGTCCTGAGAGCAGCACACATTCTTGATGCTTGTGTGGGTGATCGGTCATCTCCTCGACAAAGGCTGAATGCCAAAATCAGCTCAGTGGGGAGTTCAGAGGAAGCTCTGCAGCCTAGCAGCAGCCAGACACCGAGGGTTTACTCTACAAAAGCATAGTCACTGTGACAGATCACATCGGACTTTTCTATTGGAGAACTCTACAGAGTTTGTCCGGGAGAAACTACAGTTTCAACCAAGAAAATGCAAAACAGCTGAGAAACAAAAATAATTGTTTCCCATTGTTTTAAAAAGTCACTAATAATGATGCCAGACTTAAAAACCGAAGTACACATGCATCATACGTTTCATAGCTTGTAATTCCAATATACTTGCCCAACAATATACTTTCTGGGGGGAGAAAACCTGGATCCATTTGCTCTCTTCTTTCACTTATTAATCTCAAGTACAAGTGAGCCAACCATCTTACTTTCTGTCCTACTTCAAATGAATTGCCAACCCGGTTACTAGTTAGTGACTTTACCTACAGGTCAGATTTGTTGCATCAATCCAATGTAAGACATGGATAAAAAAGGGCAAAATAATACAAAGCTCTACAACATACAGGCATGGTTGGATGAAACAATTATCTTTTCTAAAGCTCTTTGTGCTTTTCAATGAAAGGTTTCCATAAACAACTTCAATAGTTGTGAGCAAACGAGCTGAAACACTGAAATATTAAAACCAGAAAAACAAACAGATCTTGGAACAATTTCCTGCATTTTTCTCAAGAGTTTACTAAATTTTCATTCTTTCTGGCCTTTTTTGAACGTGATTCATGTTTGTGAATGTATCACATCACAGAAAACAAAATCTTAAAAAAAGAAAAACAACCAAAACTAGTCATGCATTTATACCAAAGTCAATGGACTCGGTAGTCCGGAACTAGATTATATTCTTTGTAAGTGGAGTGCGATACCCATCCCAACAGGTTTACCTGAAGATTTTCCTGATTTAGGAGCTAAAGGATGCAAACCATTACCACCCAGGAGAAAGGGATACCACTCCTGGAAGGACTTCCCACCCCAGTTGGAACATGATCTAGTCCATTTTCTCCCAACTATTCATCAACCATAGCCAAGCTCTCCCAGGTAAACACTACTTTCAAGCGAGAAGGTTGTTACTGAGGGCAGAAGCCTTATAATTGTCTATTTTCAGTTCAGGGAGGTGTTGAAACAGAAACACTTCCGAGGAAGCACAGAGATGTAAGAGATGCAAGGAAATCATCTTTTTAACATGTGAAGACAGGTCCGTTGGCTGCAAGAAAACAAGAGAGCAATACTTTCAGCAGATAACAGGCAGGCTGGAGGTTCAAAATTTAAGGTTTCAGCCTTTATCTGTCCAGCTATATGCTGGGTTTGGAACAGTTGGCAACCTTTGGGGAGAATCAGAGCCTAGGACAGGATCTCCATTCTTGCCGTAATGCATGCATGAACATGCATGTACAGTAAATTCTAAATAAATATAGCACATTTCTGTCTGATATCAGGTAAGAGACTCATGGCATCATTTCTAAGGATTACTGCAGCTGTTTGAGTGAACGAACATCTTGGCCGGAACATTTCAGAATTTTTTCCTTTAATGTCTCCTGTCCAAATAGGCACTTAGTGTTCCTCACCACAATCATCTACTTTACATAATACCAATATAGAAAGTGTTGAGGGGCGCACAATGAGCAATTTAAAAGAAAGCCATGGCTTGAAGGAAAATAGGAATCAAGTGACCCTGTGCTGCCCCAGATAATGATGCAGCGCAGGCTAGAACACTATCCAGAGAGTCCTTAGAGGAAAGAGTGGAGGCAGAATTTAATCAAGTCTCAGCACAGAACATTACATCCTGTGGAAAGGCACTGGATGAATGCATTATAAATTACATTTACAATGCAACATAATGGCCCACATTAATTAGACAAAACATGCAGCTGAAACAAAAACAAAAGTATACTTCAACTTTCCTGTGACTTTTCAAAAATAACCCACTACACAAAAACAACAGCAGACAACTGTCCTCTAAAAGACTACACAGGAAAGGAAACCAAGACGAGCCCACTGGACAAGTTCTGTTTAACTACAGCATTCAGTCCAAACTATTGGCCCATGATGATGGGAATTATGATCCAAGTCAACAGCTCCCTGCCCTGGGGAGGTAGGTCTGGTCTCTGCCAGAGGGGTTGGGGGGTTATTTGGGACAAAGCACTGGTTCTTCGGTTTCACATGCTTTGTTAAAGCTCTCCGTCTCAGGTCATTCCAGCTAATGTGACTCATGCACTTTGAGAGAATCTGACTGGGTAATGATTCAAAGACCCTAGCAGATGTCCATTAAGGCAAAACATTCATCAAGTTTAGAATATGAACATCTTGTAAGGAAGACCTATGGCATGAACAGCCACTAATATTTTAAAACCTGTTCTGTAGACTAGTAGGTCTGTAAGCTTGTCAGCTCATCTAGCTTAGAAAGTAGGATTCATACCTTGATGTTTTTGATGTGGCTGGACCGGCAGGTCTTGTTGAGGATGATGTATTGGTTTTTGGAGCAGCTGAAGTGACCAGTCTGTTAGTAGCAGCTACACACAGAAAAATAAAAAAGGGAATGAAGCAATGATTGTATCACAAAGCTTTGATTTTATTTTACAGATTTTTAGAAGACTCACTTGTGGTTTTTGGTCTAGCTCCATTAGCAGCATCAGCTGCTGGTCTCTTATTGGTGGCATTGGTTGCTCTTGGTTTGGTACCATTGGTTACTGTTGCATCAGGTAAAGAAGTAGTCTTGACAGGTCCGACAGGCCTCTTGTCAAGAGCTCTTGTTGTTTGGTTCTTAGCTGTGGATGAAACTGCAGCTACACCCACTGGTCGTTTAGGTGCAGCACCTGCAGCAGAAGTTTTTGATGTAGCTCCAGCTGTTTTCTTGCCCACAGGCCCAGCAGAGGAAGATTTAACATCCTTCTCTGTGCGGTGTGAAGCAGTTCCTGGCCGTGAGTTGGATCCGCCAAAACCAGAGGAGGATGTTGATTGGATTTTACTTCCACCTGCTTTGGATTTGCCTTTGGGGTCCACTGCTACAGGTTTGCCATTGGCCTTTTGAGTAGCCGCAGGTGCTGCTTCTGGTTGAGGCTGGGCTTCCTCAGTTATGTTTTCCTGAGAGGAGTGCTCTGCTAATGCAGCAGTGTCACCAGGCTCTCGGGTCTCCATAGTAGCTCCATCCGGCTTCATCCCCTTCGTAGGTTGGTACCTTTAGTGTGGAGGGTCACACCTGGCCAATTGCTCTTTTACTTTAATGCCCTATAGAGAGAAGATTGGAAATTATCTTTAAGCCATCCAAATAATATTTAACTCTATAAAATACTGATCTGAACGATGCTGCAATGAGGAACAGCCTAGAAAAACTAAGGGAAGCCCATATATGGTCATGAGGTCTCAGTGGAATGTGGGGGAGACTGAAAATACAGGATGTGAGCAGCAGAAGTGGCCAGCAAATGGTTGAAATTACCAACTCCCCCACGGTGACACTCCAACATTTAATCTTAAAATAATGTGTTATGCTACTCAATGAACATACATTGTAAAATAAAAAAAAATACCAGCTTGGCATTTTGTTTTGTTTTTTCAAAGACAAAAAAAAAAAAAAAACAGCTGTAAGCACCTTACAGAATATGGAAAGAAAGGAAACAGCTGTGGTTCATGTGCTGAAAGTAAACAGGCTGAACTTCAGGAAAATATGCATAAAGTGTCCAATTAGCATTTCCATTTGTTGAAAAGGTGCAGATGCTAGTTACAAAGTAATCCTATGATTTCTTATATTGGTTGTGCAGAAAGCCAGGGACAACATTAGGAGGAAGGTTGAAATGAAAGTGGATCAGAGAAAGCTGTGGTGAAGAGTGTACAGGTCATAATATACATTTCCTAACAGTTTATTCAAGCAAAGCTTTGCCATAGCTGAACCATAGTCACCTCATGACTGTGGCATTTACTTTGGCTTAAATCTGTTCTTTAGTTAACAAATAAGCTGAGCTCGACTGACTCAGCCTTTGCTGCAAATTCTTTCACCTTCAAACAGTATTTAAATTCGGGCAAACAAATTTTTCACAGAATCACAAAGGCTGGGAATAATAAACAACCTGTTTGGCAGACAGGCTGTGTTTAGATTACATTATAAAATTGTCAAAAGAAATTTGTCTGGATAGACAGAGCTGTTGTGGAATTTGCAATCCATCTTTAATAGATTTATTGCCTGCTGTGTCTTTAAATTTTACAACTGTCTGCAAGCAGTTTAGTCGAGTCTGCCAGGACTTCCTCTGTATGTTAAGGTGCGGGTTCGTGTGTTTGATAAAATGGGTCAGTTTTAAAACTGTGTTTATTACAGGCAGAGATTAAGCTGTGGAGGAGTTAGGAATCCACTGTGCAGAGAGCGAGAGGAGGAGTTTGTTGATACTAAGGTTAGAGCTTAATTTCATCTGTGGACCTATATCAGATGACTGTCACAACAAACAGCAGACTGGGAGGGGACAACAGGGCTGTAATGGGTGTGCCTTAAATGTCAACAAATGCAATCAGTGAGACAAAGTCAATAGTCATTTAAAAAAAATTTTATTTTTATTTTAGAGCTCAGCTGCAATGTTCTATGGTGGCAAATGTGTAAACAGGGTTCCAAATTAACCGATGGACCTCAAAGATAAAGTTCTGAATCTGAATAAGTTGGAGACCTCTTAACCCACACTAGGGCTGCATAAGAAGAAACTCCAAGTTTATTATTCCATGGACTCGTAACACTTTGAAGTGCAATGATGGAATGTTGGATAATCTATTCAAACAGTCATTTGCAATGTTAATAACGCACACAATGATACTGCAGTGGTGATATACTGTGCAGCCCTAACCGACACAAAGTAGAACTACTTCCAACAATATACGAGGATCATCCATTGCATAATACACAGCTCTCTTAAAAGTTTCAAAATAGTTCACCAACAGTGTCAACTATGGTATATATAGGTCATATCACCTTTTCTGACCTTAGAAGTTTTGTTTTTTTCGTATCTAACTTTACAGACAACAAAATTGAGCCGTCTGCTATCGGCTGTTTCTTACCTGCTTTTAAAATAAATTACTTAAATTATACCCAAGATTTGAGCTTCCTGAGCTTTCAGCCTTTAGTGATAAATTGTGAAAATGTGGATAAAAGCAAATTAAAACTCAACTCATAATCAAGCTGAGTAGAGATATGTTTTCATGCAGTCAGCCACAGAGACTTTGCTGAAACAGGGCTATAGGTGAACCAAGAATCGCAAGCTAAAAATCCAACCATAGCATTTCAGCAAGGCTACGGTCACATCTGACTTAATATTTTGGTGAAGGTTAAGATTAAACTTAATACTAACCAAGAGAAGCAAGATTTGCTTTAGCTGTTAGTTTTTGCAGGCTTCTAAAGAAACTCAAAAACTGAATTTGTTTCAGAAAGAAACTTTGAAGTGCCTGTGACATCGAATTTTCATGATAAACCCAATTACATTTATGAAAAGGAAACATTCATAAAATATTTTTTTAAGTAAATTTATGCCACTGAAATGAACAGTTGTCGAGAAATATGGTAATAAATTTCACTGAAAAGGCATTTCCAGACTCCTTGGCGATTTTCTTGCGCTCCTTTATGACGTCAACAATATGCATTATTCATACCGCACCACCAGGAAACAGAACATGCACAAAACCAGAATTTTCAAAATAATTCACTAAAGAGACAAGATCTCTCTATAATCAATAAATACACACACGTGTATACATTAGCAGTTGTTAGTTGTAGCATCTGCTTCAACATTCTACTTCATCTGTCGGATATCCTGACCTCTGACATCATTTCTCTTGTGATCGGAGGACTTTTGAGCAAACTGCTTTGAACAAGAAACCTTTCAGTTCATAGCTGTCTGTGCTTGGTGGGACCAGCCCATCTGTCCCTCGTCAGTTTTTCAGCTCTGATCCTCTTCACTTCTGGAAGTAGTGCAGACTAGCGGCTGGTGTCGTAGTATAGCTGCCACCACCAGCAATGCACCGCTTCACCCTATTAACGATGTTTTTAATGCAACTTGGCTTCTACCTGTACAATTTATCATCGACGCTCACACAATGAATGACCAGAAACTCCCCCTTTGACGTCATTTCCAGGCGACTTTGGACTTGCAGAATTTAACATCAAACATGCTTATTTTGGGTCACAATTGTCTTTCATCGTGTCTTTAATCCTAATATTAATATTATTTATTGTCAATGACTGCCCAATTCCTTCAATATGTGGTCTTCTTTCAATTTCTGCATTTGTGGGAAAAGCGTGTCACAGGCACTTTACATCTACATATCGACACAACTAGGTGTGGATACTCATTAGCCCATATAGCATGACAGTTTGATCAGCAGTAAAGTTTTCCAAATTGAAACAACTTGACCTCAAACACAGACACTTCTATAATGGTCACACATCTGCCATCCAGAACTAACTGGCTTTAATTAGTGCTGTAGATGTAGAGGATTGAAGTTATTGGAGCAACTGCTTGAAGAAGACTGCTGCAAGTGTTCAGCATCTGTAGTATCAAGTACACATCTGACCCACCAACATTCCAGCTCTGCCGCTCTCCTCAGGAATCCTACGGCAGTGACATCTGGCTCGCAGATGTGTGCAGTGAAATTAATCATGGAGAGGTCAGACTGAGACCTACAAATATGAGTGCTGTGTTTGTGGATGACGAGCAGTATGCTGAGGAGCCTATGAATGAGATAATGTATCGGATGAAAGAACAACTGCCATGGAAATGTAATTTAAAGACAAAGACAAAAACAGAACAGTGGAGTTTAGTGGCTTTCCACTTCATTCTTTCAATGCCACCAGCATAGATGGCTGATGTTTACACCCTTACAGAACCACACCTTCAGATACTACAACCAAATAGTCTGATGAAGATGAACATGCTCACAACTTTTAAAGTTACAAGATGATATGGATGCAGTATGAGAAAGAAAAAAAAAACACTTTCATCTGCTGTAAATTCAGTCCAACTGTAAATTCCTGTAAAAGGGTTTCATTTCGACTGTTATATGTTTAAAAGAGCCAACAGGAAGCGGGTGGTGAAGTTATGCGCTGGAATAAGACCAAAACAACGTTTGAGTGTGTTCCAGAAAGGAATGGGTTTTCCCCATCCCTGTAGACAAACTTCAACAACACAGGATGCAGAAAAAGGCTTGCTTCTATCCTTCAGAATCTCAGGGAAGAGCCAAATTCATGCTGGCTCAAGTAACTAGTCAGTAAACCAAGTCCAAGAAATGAGAAGCTGTGCGTAGATTCCTCCCTCTCAGACACACCATACAAGGAAGTGGTGTCGGTTCTGTTGTATCATTACGAGTGCTTAGTTCACACACAAAGATGGATGGAGGAGGAGAGCGAAAGAGAGGAAACGCAAACCACTGTTGGAATGAACCAACCATCACATTCGTCTCAAAAGCATCCCGACAGGAGAAGAAGAGCGCATCCGAGCTGTGGGCTTTGTGGATACACAGTTCAACAGTACCTTTCTAAATACTGTAGTATATTAAGAGTTTTGGGGCATCTCCTTAAAGCCAAGAAGTACTTTTAGGAGATAAAAAAAAAAAAAACAGGATGCATTTTTTGTTTTAAACTGATGTATCACAAAACCTAAAAACATGCACAGATTGCATTATTTGGGATATGTTACTGCATCATTACATACACAGTCAGGTTACAACCACACAAGGCAGTGCACAACTGAGAAAAAAGATACATTAGTTTCAAACCTTTTTACAAAAGGAAAAAAAAAACAAAAAAACCTGAAAACTGCATTTATCTTTATTCCCACTCGACTCTGATACACCTAAACAAAAAAATCCAGAGCCTTCAGAAGTCACTTAAATGAAGTCCACCTGACTAAATCCAGCTGTTCTGTGAAGGCCTCAGAGTTCTTTTTAGAGAATAAACAGCATCATGAAGACCAAAAAGCACAGCAGAAAGGTCAAGGAGAAGTGTATCACTCTGGAAGAGGTGCAAAGACCCACAGCTGAGGTAGCAAAATCTGTTGAAAACTATTAAGCCGGAAAACGAAATCTGGCCTTTATGGAAAAGTGGCATGAAGAACACCACAAACCATGTAGAGGACACAGCAAACACGTTGAAGGAGCAGCTCTAGTCAGATGCCACGCTACGTGGCAGAAAACTAAGGCACTGTGCACGTGACAATGCTTTGTGGTGAAATGGGACAATTTAACAGGTTTCAGTGTAACGAAAAACAGAATCTCACTGTATGGGCGAAGTAACAACAATGGCAGATTGCAGAGAGCTTACATGTGCTGCTGACTCCTTTGAATCCAACAACAGTTCTCCAACAAAGTGCTCATTTTTTAACCTGTTTTTTTTTTTAAACAGGAAGTGTTTTCACATGTCGAGTTTCGAAGAACATACCGCCAACTAGTGGTGTGGTAGGGGAATTACACCGTTTTAACTTTTCTACCAGTGTGGTGTGCACGGAGCTCGCAGTAAAACACTGTCATGTAGATGACAATCCCGTTTTCAATCATCGTCGTGTGCACAGGCCCTGAACTTGACTAAAGTAGGCATTCACCTTCCAGCAAGACATGCATGCCACACAGATACATTTTAATAAATGTTCACACCTGTAACAATACTGCACTGTGTGTTGGTTATAAGATTCAACTAAAAATATAATTTTGTTGTTGTAGCATGATAAAATCTAAAAGTGGATTAGAAAACATGGAAAAGTTCAAGGGGCACGAATACTTGTACAAAGACATTAAAAGGTTCTGCCCCATTTGTCTCAATCGTTCCACAACCAGGTGTACAAGCTGCTAAAGATAAGCTTGGTCTGATGATTATTCTATCAAATCTATACAAGACAACGATGTGTTGAGTGAATGTAAGCCTCTCATTAAGGCCATCAAGAGCAGGTGGCTGTGTGAAGCTATGAGTTAAACAGACTAAGCCCGCATGCTGTCAAAACAGCATGTAACCCAGGCTACTGACAGTGCAATGGCCTCAAAAGGCAACAGACAAATGGGTTGCAATCTGTTCTAAACCTGGCAATGCCTTCAAGAATCAACAAACACCCAATGCTGGCAGCATCGCAAGCTGACAGCCGACTTAAGGAGTGAACATCAGCAATTGCATTTTTAGATCACCTTTAAAAAAATCCATTGAAAAAGTTATTCTAATTGTGAGAATGCAAAACATTGTACATAAATTAAGTATCAGAAAGCAGTAGTCCAGCAGCTCTATTGTCTGGTTTTGTACTATAGATCCACCCTCAGGCGTAGTTCTGAGAGGCGTGGGGGTGGGTGATGTGAGGATTAACTGGTACAAAAAGAATGAAGGAGCAGCTGGCACAAAAAACCTACACCCAAAAATCCTGGACTGGCAATTTCTTTTTTTTTTATATTATAAAATTGGGTCTTATTTCCCTATATTAAAAGAAGGGCAGTGCTACTTCACGATAAACAAACTGGTAGTGAGTCAATCCAATACTGGATAGCCTCTGCGCCAGATCAGTTACCAACCCACTGACTGGGCAGGGTGAGCAGAGGCCAGATGGGCAGCGTTTCCACACCTCGCCTGCATGCACAGCCACGCCCGAATAAATCACTTATAAAAACGGTACTAGAAGAAGCAGGAAAAAGGCAAGATTTGAAGTCTTTGAAACGATGAGTTTCCAGAGAACTAAAATTAAACAGATGGGCTTTTAATGGGTTAAATTACCCTTTAAATAATTACAATGTACCGATTCCAGTTTCAGTCTCAGACAGACTTGGTCCCTAAAACTGCAGTGCTAGCAGCCATCACTTTATTCCAATAGCAGGAAATATAGCCCGTCTCTAAACCACAGTGAAGGGAGTTGCAGCAGCGTGTCATTCCTCCATCTCACAGCTGAAGAAACAAAGCCTGAGCTAACTTACAAAGGTTAGCAACGAAGCAGTTTTACCCCTAAATGTGTTCTAGAAAGATTCAGTAAGGCAGGTGAGAGTCTTTTTTCAGTTTCCACAGGTGGGGTACTGGAACTGACAAAGTAAAGGGTGTTGCTAGCAAACATCCAAACATATGCAAATGCTTTCTAGTGTGCAAGAACAATAGTACTCTCCATGCAGGTGCTTTGATATTTTTTTAACTGATCATCGCAAGTGAAAAGGAGATTAAGGGCTCCAAGACATTTGGGTTTTGTCTTATTCGTCATTTCCAGCATTTAAACATGCAAACAAAAATATACACTACAATTAATACAATTATATTCCCTATGATTCCTTTTGAGAAATTCACCAAAAGGTTCCAATCGGACTTTATTTGGACAGAGCATTCTGATATTGAAAATAGACTAATGCAACCTACTAGCAAGTTTCTGTGTGTCTCACTGAGACAAACTGGCATATGTGAAACATGCTGGTCTTGCACAACTTATGCCTCACACCAATTTGTACAAAAGCACAAGGCGGTTAACAAGAATTCCCCTTCCTGGTGTTGTCATGGAGAGAATATCCAATTGATTAGCATAAGCAGAAAACGGTACATTGTGTGTGCAAAAAGATACAAAGTACTGTAGTATGCAAACAATTAACATTCGAGGACATCTGTGCTATATGCACCTTAACCAGAGACCTGGCACTTTTGGATACTTTGTGCAAATATAATGGCAGCACTAACACTCAATGTTAAAATATATTTTTACTGTTAAAAAAAAAAAGGGCGATGTACTGTGATACTGGCTGGTGAGTGGAATTCCCAAGATTTTCAGCATGATCGACCCCAAACAGTGACGGCCTGGTAAGAAGCTAAAAAAATCCATACTGTGCTACCATGACCAAGCACTACTACTGGAAGGTGTTATTGAGGGAGGAAGACCCAACGTTAGTCCTTTTCTGCGTCAGTGAGACATTTAAAAATGTCAGAAGACCTACAAAGATGTGATAAACCTAAACTTAAAAGAAAACTGTCTTTTCTACCAGTTCAGACTTGTCAGTGGTGCATTCAGGCTTGGAGAGATAAGAGGAAGGCTGAAAGAAAGCTAAAAGGAGTACATGAAAGCTGTCATTTTTATTATTTGAGCTTTCAAGTCGTCTGTCAATACAGGACGATTTTGGAAATGCTGTCAGCCTTTTAAATTTAAATCGAGAAACATCTTTATTCTGCAGAGCTCCTGAAAGGACACCGAGGGAGAAAGGGAAAAAAAACAACAACAAAAAACTTCTCTTGTGCACCAGATACTTTCATGTGTACCTTTTGGCGGAATAGACCTTGGGACTTCTAGGTAAGTGTTGCTCTTAAACAACATGACGATGACATCTGGAAAGCATTGCAGCAATGTCACTGTATTGCAGCCCAAACTAGAAATTTGGCAGAAATAGATCAGGTATTTACACAGTAGCCCGAAATACTCCGAGATACACAATGAATTGAAGAAATTATCTGGTGTGCATAAGAAGTTTTTTACTTCTCCTTCATATACCTTAAGCGGCTCCATAGTATTCTTTAGGGAATGCACAATAATCTGGTCTTTTAAGCAATGCTAGCCATGCTAATTCCTAATATAAAGCCTAGCACACACTGCAATTTTCTAAAAAAAAAAAATCACGTGGTGTATGTCAGTCTATGCTAGCTAGGTACACATCATAAAATCTTAATGGCCAATGTCATGTTGTACAATGGAAGATGTCACTGCATGACTTGTTGCTACAAAAAAAAATAAAATCACCTGATACAGACCTGACTAAGACAATGAGACCAACTAGAAATGGACCTGAAGTTACGGGCACTAATGCATTCATTAGTACTGGGCACTGAAGAGGAGGAGAGGAAGAGTAAGGACCGGAGGCAGTGGTAGGACAGCTCATGGCTAGGACAAATAGGACAAGAACACGAAGTTGCTTGCAGCAGCAGTTACACTGAACAATTTTCCCAGAAAGTTTCTGACACTGTTGAAATTTGTCACGGACCATCTTTGGTCAGGATAATCGTGCAGTTTTAACATAGATTTAGATGCTTAAGACTGTGATCCTTTTTCTTTGTTTTAAAATATTAGTAAAATACGCTTAACTCCAAGTCATCATCACACACAGTGCGACATCGTTTCTGCTCGAATATAAATAATAACCGATCCTGGCAGGAAGGCTACAAAAAATGTTCTAAAAGAAATTCAATTTGGCCAAGGAATACCGCCAGGAATTCAAAACCTTTAAAAAAAAGTAGATGTTATGTTAGTGCTGCACAAGTGTGTCCAATGTGGCAACTGCAAAGGTCTACTGGGATGCAGTATTTGGTCGAATGCTTCATTTCAAGTGTCTTTCATTCACATTACGCCCATAAATAACACATTTGACCAGTTTGATGGACTCCAACTGTCCTTCACACCCAAACCTGATGTATATTTTTTAATGGCTGCGATAGTAAAACCTACAGACACTGTTGGGGCCATTGAAAAATAGTTAAGAGCAGTATGGGTTCATTGTAATGGATATCGTCATCACAATTCCACATTCTCCTGACATACAGTCCTATATTAAGGCCAAAAATTCACTTTACCTGCAATTAACTTGGCATTCAAAATAAATGAACACATACCTTCTATCAAATCCTTTAGGAGGTACATCATTTACAGATACTCCTTAATTTCAAAAAGTGCAACATTAAAAAAGTCAAAGCAGACTTAAATATCGCCTTTTATTTTTCATTTCTTGCTAGTAAACACATTTTTTGAGAATTGTAAGGTTCAGAGGATGTACTGAGATGAAAAGATCTATTTTAGCCATCCTGCTTTGCTGTGGCATCAGGAAGAGGAAAATGGAAACAGAGGCGCAGAGAGGGAAAGTTGTGATGCAGTAATACAACTCACAGCTGGTCCTGATTAGATATTAAAAATAAAACCCTTCACATTTTGAGGTCTCTTCAGTGTGTTAGAATCTACACACTTCTTACTTTAAACAGTGATACAAGTTATTTATATTGGTTTAAAATGTGTGGCTTGAGAGTGTGATATACCCAAGCACTTCACATCCAGGAAGGGCCTTCACTTTTAAATAGTACACAGTACAAGTGAGTCTGCAATATGCCTTTGGAGGTTGGCCAAGTAATCAAAATAAGCACAAAGAGGATCCAGTTCACACCCTGGTGATGAGCAGGATTTTAGGTTAAGAAAAAAATCCAATTCCCCCGTTGAGGGTCCTCCTGTCAAATACTTCCCTAAAGCCCTGGGAGAACTGCTGCTCTTTACATTTAAACCCTGCCAACCACACCCAACCATGTCCAAAAACAGTGATTATGCAATGCAGACTGTGAGCCAAACCAGGAAGATAAGCAGCATCTCTCCATCACTGAGATTTGCACTCCGATAGACAGTCTCTGACCTGTAGTGAACGATGAGATCACTGGATGAGCAGGCGTGAAAATATGAAAACAGAGATTTGATCTTAGAGGTAAAGTACAATGAAGGTACATTTCTCCTGTGCAGCTTTACTAGCGGGTGAGCAATATAGGGCGTTTATTTCCTAATTAAGGAAAAGCAATTTAAAAATTAAAGTATTTTTAAAAGCAGGTACCTGAGGGAGAGGGATTCAGTTTTGACACAGACCCCATCAGGGCCCTAGGTGGCCCCAGGAGGCCAGTTTTGGAGGAGTTATTAAGGCTTTTTAGGGCCTCAAGTGGGGCTTTAATAACACCATTTGTTTCTGGAAACAAAAAGGCCGAACCTCCCCTCCCAGTTTAGCAAACGGGACGGTCCAGCCTGACAGAACAATAGGAATAATGCGAAAAGGTAGCCTGCTGGGTGAAGCACATGAGATTAGTCAATAAATTGAACGCAATGCAACTCCAGACCGCCCCAGCCGACTCTTCCACCGCCGGACACAAACACGAGTGCCTTTTCGGGAGAAGAAAAGCTACTACAACCACGGCCCAGCCGAACCCTGCCGTGCTGCTAAACGGTACAACCATTATCACGTCAAGATACAAACCAACGACTCTACTAAAGACACCTCTGGGTTTAAAACAAACGCCGCCTCAGAGTAACAAACATAAGGCCAGTGTCTTTAAACACAATGTCCATTTATGTACTTTTAGCAATGAACACAGAGAAGATGATGTACAAAGACGTGACTTAAATAAATAACAGGTAATTACTAAATTACCTTCTGACCGCCGACGCAGCTCTTCGGCACCCTTGAAGATAAAAGCAGCTCGTCCCGCTCAGAACCTCCTGGACAAATAAGTCGACAAAACGCGGCAAATTTCACCAATCAAACAATGGAGCCGCGCGCCCTGATGCGAGCGTCCCGCGTGCGCTACCCTCCACGTTTGAACGGCGACAGGCAGTTCTCCTTCTTGAAGGATGGATCCGAGCGGGGAGGAGGAGGAGGTGGTGGTGGTAGGGAGGAGGGGCCAGTGACGAAGCGTCCAGCTGCAGAACAACGGAGAAGCGTAGTCTGCACGGATAGAAAAAAACACCGAAATATAGATAAAGTCACGCAAGCGGTCCAATCAAAGCCTCGACACACTGGTGGTTATGCAAAACAGGAGTGACGTCAAAATGAGACTAGGCTCGAGCTCGAGGTCTCCAGAGGGAGAGAGTACAGGGAGCTCCGCCCACTCAGAGTCTGGATGCTGAAGGATATTAGTGGTTTACTGAAACAGGGGTGGGTTATGTCATATTATGGCACAGGGTAAAACACAGGCTCACCTGCTTTTTTGTGCTAATATTCTCAACCTGGAGGGCACTGGACATTATTTGGTGTGTGCAAAAAAATATGGTCAGAATTTCCTTATTTCATTATTGTTTTTCTGTAAATCTTTCCAATGTCTTTTAAACTAAATAGAGAGTCGAGCATTCTTGCCATTGACTCCAATTCAGAAGGCAGTTTTAAAAAAACTACTATTGCAATTTAATTTTATTTACATTTTTCTTCATTCCCTGGTTTTAAAATTCCTTCAAAATGGCATATTCATTGTTTCCCACTAGGCGAAGATACTCACATACATGATATAATTGACAGTTTGTTTTTAACAACTTTACATGAAAGATAAATAGTAAAAGTAAATGAGAATCAGTCTTGGATAATATCCCCCTCTTCCCAAAACAAATTCTATTTTACATATGTTGGATTGGGAAGAAATCTACTTTTTGTTGAGTTGTTCTCTAAGAAAAAACAAGAAATTGCTATTCGTTTTTTTAAAATCAAAGGAGAATTTTTTATTTATTTTATTTTATTTTATTGCTAGTCTATGGAATACAGGGGTTGTATAAGGCCATACCCAAGGGTATGTACTTGTAGTTTTTTTGATTCTGTGATTTAGAGTGAAATCATGCAATTCATAGTTCCAATCTTTTTTTGCTATTTGTTTTAGCTATACAGGTACAGTCAGGGGTTGATACCAATAGATATTCCGACTTTTGATTTTGGCTAGGAGTGCATACAGATTGGCTTGTAACAGTATTCATGCATGAATGTGTTTTATGGTTGTGTTGAAGAAAATCCTCCTCACAGCGTGATGCTGCCCTTACCATGTTTCATTGTGGAGAATATGTGTTTGGTACGATGAGCAGTGTTAGTTTTCCACCACACATGGTGTTTTAGCAAATAAGAAAGTTGCTTATAATAGCACCTTCTTCGACATGTCTGCTGTGTCCCCTCTAGGGCTTATGGCAAACTGCAAACATGGCTTTTTGTAATGTTCTTTAACAAAGAAAATCCCACCGAGCTACATTATAAATAGTTGTGATTTGGTGGTGCCTGAAAGACGTTTTCATTAGAAATATTGGATTTTTCCAATGGCCTTTTTTTCATTTACATTGTTTTGGAATCTGACTACTAATGATGGGATTGTAGCTGTATCTAAAATATGAGGATGTCCCTGTTTCTCCTCAAAAAGGTCAATAAATTATGGGGCCCTGGTATTTCGGGGCTCCAAGCCAATGTCTGTCTGTTCCTAGTGTTATAAACACTAAGCCTCTGGAATAAAATATCATAGCTGCAGTGAAGCTCAATATAAGAAGGTCTGTTGGAAATAATGCGAAGGGGCACCACAAGAAAAATACTTAATGTTTTACTCAGTTTGGTGAGAAAAATCAAACTACAGTCAATGTAAAAATCCAGTATAATGTATTTAAAGAGGAGCTGTTCTGGTTTGTCTCAACAGGAGCAGGGATGTGTGTACCACAGATATGAAACATATGCACACACCCCTTAATCTGAGATTATGGTCTGTTTTTGTTTAATTCTGAGAATTGGGGATTATTAGAGGAACCGTCACAATTCATTACACACCTAAGCCTGCATCTACAAAATGACTTTAAAAATCATCTTAAATTCACCTAATGCCAATGCCATCAGAATCTTAACATCTATTAAAAGGTACTGTCGAGGTTAAGTCTTTGATAGCATCTTTTTTAAAGACATTATTGCACATGTAATATTAATTTTGCTGGTGTCAAACTATCACAAATTTTTTTTTAATCTTTTTTGAGATTGAACTTTTCCAAAACCTTTACATCAATAAATCAGTGATCGTCCATGATTGCTCCTCCCTGTTCTGGTTTTTCTCCCACCATTGTGTTAAACTTTTCAAAAACCCAAGACAGCAAAATGCAAGAGCTGGATAAAGGAGTTTCTGTTTTCTAAGTTTTGGATAGATGAAACTCGAGCCATGGGAAAGCTTCTGTAAGGTTTACATTATTCATCGCCTGTTCCCAGAGTTTCCTACAGTCTTCACTCTCCTATGGTACAAACTTTGAATGGATGTACGATAAATACTTTTTGTGTGAATGTTGATTCTTCCAGATGCAGCTGGAGAAAAACACAAGGACAACACAACAAGCACACAATAGAAAACGGAGAGAAGAGGGGAGCTTGCAGAGACTACTGCAACTCTCAGAGAGACTTTCGAGTGGATAGGTTCAGATATCTGACATCAACTCTCAGTCAAACCCTAAGAAAGAAAGAACGAAGACGTTTAACGTTAAAAGAAAGGGACGATGGGAAATCTGAATGACGGCTAACCAGGAGTCATCTCACCAGTCCAGTGCATGCACACGTTCTCAGTGTGCTTAAGTGAGGACTCAGTATATAGTGCCTAGTAAAAGTATTGAACCTTTCCATGTTTTGTCCCATTAAATCACCAAACTTCAATGTAGTTAAATGGGATTTCATTATATAGGCCAACACAAGTAGTGCATAATTGTGAAGTGGAAGCAAACTTATTGATGGTTTTCAAATTCTTTACAAATAAAAATCTAATAAGTGTTACAAGCATATGTATTCAACCCTGTTTACACCCTGATACCCGTAAATAAAACCCAGAACGGAACTTTTAGGCTGACATGCAAAAGGCTCTGTGTGGCGGAAACTAACTATGCATCACCCTGAACACACCTTCTCCACCATGAAACACAGTGGTGGAAGCATTATGCTGTGGTGAAGCCTTTAATCAGAATGGACGGGAGAGCTGGTCATAGGTGAGGGCAAGATGGAAACCTGTCAGAGGCTGCCAAACGCTTGAGTCTGGGGCAGAGGTTCACCTTCCAGCAGGACAATGACCCGAAACGCACAGAGAAAACTACAGTGGAATGGTTTAGATCAAAGCATATTCATGCAAAGTTCAATTGAGAATCTAATGGTAGACTTGAAAAAAGATGTTAACAGATGCTCTCCATCCTACATAAAGCTGCTAGAAATATCCACAAAAAAGACAGGAAGCCGTAATTGCAGCTAAAAGGTAATGATTCAGAGGTGCTGAATACAAATGCATGGTAGATGTTTCAGATTTTAAAAACCAAGTATCCATTCTTTCTACAATTATGTCTGTCACATAAAATCCCAATAAAATACATTGAAGTTTGTGGTTGCAGCATAAAAAGAATTGGAGCATACATTACTTACTGTAAGACGCAAAGAACTGTGCTGCCTCCCCAGTCCTCCTTGTACTGGACTCTGTTAGCTGTCTGATCAGCAGGTGTCAGCCTTTCCAGTCCACAAGGAGCCCTGTCTCAGAGCAGAAAGGATGATTTTAAACTCCATACAAAGTTTCACCTGTTCATTCAAATTTTATGAATTTAGCTGCGGGTCAACACAGCACAACCTTAAATTTCAGAAGCCAGAGAAGAAGAAGCCCAGAGAAGTTGACTTCTGGATCCAGCAGCCATACCTCAAACCACATTCAGGTCTATCTTTTTCCTCCCAAACCTGAAACTAATAGCATCCATCATTAAATGGGAAGAGCTGAAAAAGCTACCAAATCCCCACGCCTCCTGCCCATGCATTTCAGATTGCTTCACAATGTCGTTACACAGGGGTGTGGCTCAGAACTGGGCTCTACAAACCCCAAACAGAATGAAGATGGTCTGAAAATTCGAAAGGTTCTAGAGAAACCTGCTTCTTTTAGATCTTTTTTGTTCTTTAAGGTGTGGTCTGCAGGACAGCGCTCCTCAAAAACACATCACAGCCCAGACAGCTGTACACACACAGAGACAGGGACACGGTAAAGACACTCAGGTGCCTGCTGATTTTATTATTTCAGCCTGCAAATATAACAGGAAAAGGAAAGGCTTGCTGGTGCAGGCACCTTCCTATGATCTAAGGTGCTTTGTTGGTATAAAGGCCTTGCAGTTCAAACAGAGTAACAATTGAGCAAGTGGAGCATATTTCAGTTCAAACCAAGATCAAACTGGAAATCAACAATGGATCTGACATTAGCACACAGAGGCAACAGCTGACAGGCCATTAGTTGCTTCTGAAATAAGCCGCTTCCTCTGGGCTTTCAGTCTGGATTAAAGTCACCGAGAAAGGCTCTGGATGTGCACACGAGGAGGAAGAGGAGGAAAAGAGAGACAGATGAGTTGTGTTTGTGGGATGCATTAAACTATGACCATTTCCTTCTGTCTCTCACACACACATTAACACGAGGTACAGTCAGAGCAGTACTTAATGCATGATGATATTAGCTTAAGTGGGTGAAAAGCTGTGCTACCTCAGCTCCTATCTCTGCTGCGGAATAAGGGGAACCAGGAGATGGAGCCAATCATATAAAAACCAATCTGAAAGAAAAGACTTGGATTAATTTGCCCTCTCTGAAAGCTCAAACATGGTGTTTTTAGATCGTGCTGAGAATCCCCTGTAGACAATGGGAATGAAATTAATTTACTTAAAAAAAAACATGTTTCTTCATTTTATCTTGCGTAAAATGTCCAAAAAATGCTACCATATACATTCATATTCCATAAATTAAACAGTGCGTTCCAATAAGGCACATTTGTCAGATTAAAAGTATCTTTTTAAAACAACCACCTTTAAGCAGGTATTAAACATTCTTTCTATATTTTTGTATTAAAAATGTTTTTATTGGTCTGATGTAATAATTATAATCACAAATCTGATGTTTTCATTAAAATCATCATAATTAACAGAAACAAAGACTTGAAAACATCGGTCTGTGTGTAAATAATTTATATGTTTCACTTTGTGAACTGAGTTACTGAAATAAAGTTTTCTAATATTGACTATACATCTAAAAAATAGAATGTTGTAAAAAAGTTCAATATTATTTGTTACTTATTTCAGAAAATGAAACTCGTATATTACATAAATTCAACAATCAAAACTTTATTTAAAAAGCACTTTTGACATACAGAAAATAGACAACAAAGGGTAAAAAACAATGCAAGGACTGGCCTACTGATCATGCTTTCAAGAATTAAAAGCTAATGTAAAACAATGAGTTCTGGCAGACCTCACTGAAACAGGGAGATCATTCTAGAGTTTAGAAGCTGTGGCTGAAAGGCTCTGTCTCCTCTAGTCACAGGTCAAGTCCTTGGAACCACCATTGTAGAGATCTTTAGTTCTCAGAGCTTTATCAGGGTGACAGCTATGTAGGAGCTCAGAAAGATGAGGAGGTGCCAGACCATTTAAACATTTAAAAACCAAGAGTAAACTTGTATAAACAATTCTAAAAGAATTTTAGAGCAATATTGGAGTTATGTGCCCATATGGATGATAAAAACTAGACTGGACAACTGCACTGACCTGTCTGTTAAATTTGAAATTATAATCAATAAGGACCCCAAGATTCCTAATAAAAGGCCAGTCTGATGAGTCCAAGGAGCCATCAGCACTGCTGCATCCTGTCAGCAGGTCAGTATTCCCAAACTTATTCACCTCCATTTTATTTTTATTTAAGCAGAGGAAGTTCAGCTCCATCCATGTTTTAATTCATTCCATAGAGTAAAATATTTTAACCCTTTATTTCTTGTAATTTGGATGTTTATGGCTTACAGATAGTAAAAACCAAAATGTTTGTGTCCCAGAAAATTACATTACAAAGGATCAATTAAAAAGCATATTTTAAACAGACATTTCAGGTTTCTGAAAGTATGTTCATTTCTATGCTCTCAATACTTGGTCTGGGCTGCTTATGCATGAATTACTGCATCAACGTGGTGTGTCATGGAGAGGATTGTCAAGTAAAAACCATTAAGTCAGGAGTCAGTGTATCAACAGCCACTACGTACAAATGAATCCTACACATTGGCTGCAAATGTCGTACTAAACAAAATACTATTGCTCAGTGGTCCAAAGTCCTCTTTCAGATGAAAGTTAGGATTTTATTTGGAAATCAAAGTCCCAGATTCTGGAGGAAAAGTAGCGTGGCACAGAGTCCATCTTGTTTGAAGTCCAGAGTGAAGTTTCCACAGTCAGTGATGAATTGGGGTGCCATGTTATCTGCTGGAGTTGGTCCACTGGTTCTCTGAAGTCCATATTCAATGCAGCCATCTACCAGGAAACATTTGAGCACCTTATACTTCCTTCTGCTGACAAGCTTTATGGAGATGATTTAATTTTCCAGCAGAACATGGTACTGGTCCACACTGCCAAAGGCACCAAAAGCTGGTTCAATGACCATGGTGTTATTGTGCTCGACTGGCCAGTAAACTGGTCTGACCTGAACCCCATAGAGGATCTATGAGTGCTGTCAAGAGGAATATGAGAGACACCTGAACCAACAATGCAGATGACCAGCAGGTTGATATAAAATCAACCTGGACTTCCATCACATCTCAGCAGAACCACAGGCTGATCATCTCCATGCCATGCCGCATTGATGGAGTAATTCATGCAGAAGGTGGCCTGTTCAAATCTAGGCTCATACTTAAACATACTGTTTGAAAAAAACTCCCTCTTTACTCTTATGTAATGTTCAAATCTTGTGAGAATATGTTACCCTGTGAGTCATGAAATGATAAGTTTCACTTTTTAAATTGAATCAATGAAAATGTGCCCTCCCTTTTTTCATCAACATACCAGATCTCTGTGGTTCGAGAACATACACAGGAAGTGGTGGGGCATTACAAGGGGACAGAGACAGGGTGCACCCCCCACCCTAGGAAATCAGAGAGCAATAAGAGCACTTTTTATAACCAGTCAGTCAGTCAGTCAGTCAGTCAGTCAGTCATTTTCTACCGCTTATTCCATAGTGGGTTGCGGGGGAGCTGGTGCCTATCTCCAGCAGTCTATGGGCGAGAGGCGGGTTACACCCTGGACAGGTCGCCAGTCCATCGCAGGGCAACACACAAACAACCATGCACACACTTATTCATACACCTAAGGGCAATTTAGAGAGACCAATTAACCTAACAGGCATGTCTTTGGACTGTGGGAGGAAGCCGAAATCATTCAATAAGTGAAAATACCCAGAAGCACTGTGAAAATGATCAACACTGTATTTCATGCAACCAGAAATCCCTTCCCAAAACAATGTTTCATGAAGTTCTTGCTCCCTCAGCTGGTACTATGGCAGAACTACAGCAGACATTAGGACAACAATAAACCAGAAAACTGAAAAAATCCAAGGGGACCAGGAAGTTTAATTAGTAAGTTACCTACTGGAAAGAGATCATTATATACCCTATATGACACAAAGCAGATGACTGTATAACAAATCAAACTGTGTGTCTCTTAGGTACAGTACAGGCACATTAACACTAAAACTCAAGCAAAATACATCTGGATAATAGAAGACAACATACACACAGATATAACATCCTTAATTTAAAGCCACTGATAAAACAGGCACTATTTCATTTTTTTCCTTAATCTTTTATCCTACAGCATAATCAGTTTAAAAGGTGATTCTAATGAAGTGTTGGACTGAACATGAGATGAAACAGTTTAAAGTCTGTTAGCCCAGTCTGGCTTGGACCAACGATGTCACCAAACAGAGCTTGGCATCTTCACCCTGAGACTCCTCAAACTATTGTGCGTACAAAAAAATGAAACAAAAGGAAAGCTACTTTATTCAGGCCTCCAACAGGGCAACTGTTTTAGACAAGCCAGCTTTATGCTAACGAGAAACAAAAAAAATAAGGCATTGTTAGCTCTCTGCTGCCATCATTTTCTCCTATTGTTTTCTAATCAAGGTCTAGCTATTCAAGTCAGATCCAGTTGTTAATGGCCATCACTGTTGTCTCTCCTTAGGGAAATAGGGCGTGGACGTTTGCAAACGCTCCACACTGAAGACAAAAATGATGCCCAAGCTACATTATTCTGAGTACGATTCATAAGAAAACTAATATATTCTGTCTCTGATATTCTGTTTCTGAACAGGAGCTTTTTTTATCCTCATTCTAATAAAATATCTGGATTTTTATTCTATCTCATAAAACTTAATCAAAAATTGTAATGGGTAAAATTGGGCCTAATTATGTGCATAATCTGAAATTTTATAAAATAAAAAAACAAATAAAACAACATAAAAATAAGCACCAAGAATGTAGTACCGATAGTTTATGCTGCTGCTGCTTCAGTAATGTGCAATCATAAATACAGAAAAAACACTGAGTTTTGCTCTAAAAAAACAATAAAAAAACAGAAATGTTTGTGCAGCAGTCATCAGTGATGCTGCTCTGTAATGCTCATACATCAGAAAGGTTCAGTTCTTCATCAGCTCTTAGTCTTGTCTCGATGGACTCAGCAAACAGGAAGCCCAGCAGCTCCAGCAGGAAGAGTGTAGGTCCTTTTTTGTAGAACCAAGTCCAGCGGATGGAGACTCCGTCTTTAGTGCTGAATTTTTAATACACATGAACATCGCTGATGCACACATCCCAAGTGTGTGGTACACACCACCGGACAGCAGGGGGGGCTGATGAGCGTTCACAGATTGTTGAGGTTGACCTCAGTTTACCAGCAAAACGTCTTCATATGTTGTTGTTCTGAAGGGAGTCAAACAATAAAGTGGTTTTATACCTCAATTTAAACCACTAAAGGTTATTTAGGACCCAGAAATTTCTTAAAAGTGTGGCAATGTAGTTAAAGCCTGATTCAGCAAAATACTCAAAGAAACTCCTGACACATTCTCTTTAAAATGCAACAGTGTGACTGAGCGGCTTTATTTGAAGAAAAATGAAAATATTGTCATTTTTTTGTTATCTTATATAAAACCAAGGTTAGATCATGTTCCCCTCTTTAATTCCAACAGCAGACATTGTTCGCATGCTGTTGTAAGCTTTGTCTGCTGGAACTAATAAGCATCTCTTGCCAGTCTAGTAGTTTTCTCTCGTTAATCCCGAATGTGTCCGACTAGAGCAGATGTCGCAGAAACATGTCTTCTGACAGCGTTTTGCTACTGAAACAGCTTGAAATGAAAGAAACTAAATTTAAATGTATTTTTTCTCTGCTTAGAAATGGTCATATTTGATAAAAACAAATTTATTTTATTTTCTAATACCGATGAAGCACCACTGGTCTTATTATGAGCCCCTGGCTTCTTAATAATAATAATAATAATAATAACAATCTCTTGTTTTCAATACTGTTCTCATTTGGTTCCCAAAGAAAGATAGGAGGTGTACAAAATCAACATTGGGAGATCAATATTCTCTAAAAATCAGAGAACAGAAAAATGCCGACTGGAACGTTGCGGGTTACAGGCTTCCTAAAAAATTAGATATATTCTGGGGGTAATGAGAGATATGCTCACCTGTCACAGCAGCAGAAGAAGGAGCAAGGAGACGTCTCCACCCCCCTGAACTTCCCAGAGGTTGGTGCATCTGTACACTCTGCTATAAAGGCGTGCAAATCTGTGATGTGGATCGATTCTTGGGTTTGGTGCTGTGGAAAACGGGAACAGGCTTCTATTATGTAGTCTACTGCATACTATACTACCATATACTACTGTATTTACTGTGCTATATTAATCACAAAGTGAAGTAATGTAACCTAATGTTTTTGCTACAGCTTTCAGAAAGAGTGATTTCCTTCAGCGTCGGGACACTGAAGGAGGGGATCAGTACCTCACCTTAATGGTCTCGTAGGCTCCTGTGATGAGAGCGATAAATAGAGACAGGACCATGTAGATAAACAGGGAGATGAAGGTGTAGAGGTAGAGTTGGCTGAACACCCACACCAGAGTGCTGCTCTCCTGCATCTCCGAGAACGTCACAAACATGTCGTCCCCATTAATGAGGGAGAACAGGCACTCTGACACCATCGACAGAGAGCGAAACTGTAAAAAGAGGGAGAAACGGAGCTGAAACAGTGTTCACCATTCAAAGTGTCATCTGAAAATTGTTTACACTGACGAAATTTGACAAAAGCTGAGTTAACGTGTTAACAAGAAAACCAATGCTGAAGAAAAACACCAACTGAAGCTCTATTTAAGGTTTGCCACATGTCACTTAGGGGGACACAGAAAACACGTGGAAGAAGGTACTTTGGTCACATGAGACCAAAATAAAACTGGCGTAAAACTAGCGATGCACATCATCCTGAACACCACACCCACTGTGAGACATGGTGGTGGCAGAATCATGCTGTTAGGATGGGTTTCTGCAGCAGTGACAGGGAAGCTGGGAAGTTGGATGGAGCTGCATACAGGGCTGGAAAAGGGCTGCTGGGGAAGAGGTTCACCTTCCACTAGGACAGCAACTCTTGACATACAGCCACAGCTACAATGGAATGAGTTAGATCTAAACACAATAATGTTTCAGAATGGCCCAAGAAGCAGACCTAGCTAAAAATCTCTGGCAAGACTTGAAGACTGCAATTCACAGATGTTCTCCAACCATGTGGACTGAGCTGAAGTTATTTTAGAAAGAAGAATTAAAAAATAACTTTCAGTTTGAAAATGAAGCCCCAAACACATACCCCAACAGACTTGCAGTGTATCGACTATGGTGGGCTGATCAAAGGCAAGTCAAATGTTTCAGACTTTTATTTGTAAAAATTAAACTGAAAACAAAAACTAATTTGTGTTGGTCTATCATAAAAGATCCCAATAAAATACATTAAGATTTGCGGTCGTAACAAGGGGAGTGAAAATGTTTGAAAGACACTGTATGTAGCAGAGCTACAAATTCGGAACTGCTGAACATGAATACGAAACAGAACACACAAATAAGCTAAAGCACAAGTTAGATGTATCTAGGACAGCGGTCTTAATTGTGATCACTGTGCAGAAACAGTATACTGCTGAGAGACTGGTGTCAGGCTACTGGGCCTTTTTCCTAAAATGTGCGAATAGACACAAAATGCTCCCTCTAAAGTCAAACTGGACTCAAAATAAACCATCCATCTAAGTTTTCTATATCCGGTTCTTCCATACAGGTCACCAGTCCATCACAGGGCAACATGGTGACACACAAGACAAACAACCATGCACACCTAAGGGCGACTGAGAGAGACCAATTAACAGTCACGCTTTTGGACTGTGGGAGGAAGACGGAGTTCCTGGAGAGAAATCACGCATGTACAGGGATAACATGCAAACTCCATGCAGAAACACCCCCGGCCGGGAGTTGAACCCAGGACCTTCTTTCTGCAAGACAACAAACTGTGCCACAGTGCAGCCCCTAAAGTAAGGTTTTACAGCGCAGGGTTTGGGAGTGGGTTCTCTGATAGTTGGGTGCTGTAGTACTCTGTTATTTCTTCATCGACGGGCTTTGGGTATGAATTTCAAGAATTATTTTCTTCTCACTCTGCAAACCGGTTGGTTTTTTCTTTTCTTTTTGGCTGGTGGCGGTGCTACCACGTCAAAGCCTATGTTCTGAATGATTTGCTTTGCATCTTTGGATAAATCTAGGCATATTTCAATTCATAAAGAGGTTGCCTGTTCAATTTAATTATCAAATCAATCAATAATACAATTTATTTTTCTTAAGTTGCCAGTCCTTTTTTGTTTCCCAACCTCGGTCAAACTCTTCGTCCTTCCAACAATCTTGGGACCCGCGAGATTTGCATGGGTCCCGCGTATCCCTATCACACTGCAGGGCTCTAGTATGAAGGAGTCAATGATTGCTTTAAAACAGTCTCTCATCAAATATTAGCTAATTACTGGGGGATTTAAAATATATATTGCCATCAGCAACCAGAAAACATCACGTTTATTCCAATTATGTCAGAGAGTTTTATTTATTTCACCTTAACGTGGTACGGTCCGAGTACGATCCAGCCACAGAAGCAGTAGCCCAGATAGATGACAGCTACGCAGCAGCAGAAGCGAATCACATTGGGGAATGCTGCTCTGAGTGTGATGATGAGAATCTGCCAAATTAAGAAAGGGAGCAAAGGTCAGACTAGTGGATTGTCTGGTTAAAGGAACAATCTCTTTGTGACTTACGTTGTACTTTTGGAAAAACGTGAGGTAGCGAATGACTCCCACCCACACCAAAAGAGTGGAGGTCCCCAGTAGGATGGCACAGATGTCATAGGATGACATGGTCTGTTAGGAGAAAAACAAGACTGATAACATAATGTGTAACATAAGTAGCATTGTTAACCACTTTCTACAGCCAATCTACAGTGCCTTGCAAAAGTATTGCCAACTTTTATACTTTTGATTTAAAATGCTATGTGTTGCAGGAAGCTAACTATGCACATGATCCTGAAAACACAATCACCACATTCGTGGCAGCGTCCTGCAGTGGGGATGCTTTTAAGCTAAAAACAGGGCAATTCACAACTTTGTGTTGGTCTGTAACAACACAATACCTATAAAAACCAGTTTGTGGTTGCCAAGTGACCAAAAGTGAAAAAGTTCAAGGACTCAAAATACTTTTGCAAGGGGCCGTATATAAAAAGCTGATGTAGGACCTTTGATTCGATGCCAATTTTGATGATACTGCCTGTGATGGTAAAGATGTCGCTAATGATGAGAAGAATAAACCAGCCATTAATAAACTCAAGCCGATCTGCCCAGCACACTTTACGATCCAGAGTCTCCTTGAAGTACTGAACAAACTCCTGTTGAGCAAGCAAAGCATTAAAAACTGTCAGACTCCTTCAATTACTAAAACACTGACGTAAACAAACACATAAACGATCTTTAAAAAACATAACCCATGCTTGCAATCATCACAGTGAAATGAACCTTTATGCTTTTATCGCCACTCAGGCTTTTTGTCACTCTTTTGGATTTAAGTCAGATCCATGAGGCAGATCTTGTGAGGTCCGTGGTATGTTTTGTCTTGGTTATAACAGAACTCTCTTACCTGCTGCAGCAGGATGCCCCGCAGCAGGGACCGTCCACAAAGCAGGAGAGACAGCAGGCACACCAGAGAAACAGCCACGTCAAACGCTACACGTGTATAGCTCTCAGCTGTGTTTAAAAGAAAAAAAAAACACTATGAGCAATATTGTACACTATTTTAGCTTGGAACATTAGTAAATGGGCTGCATTTGCAGTCCCCTGCAAGCATATTCACACCCCATTCAATTGAAACATTTTGTCATTTTACAACCACCAGCTTCAATGCATTTTATAGGGTTTTATGAAACTGATCAACACAAAGCACCACATTACTGAGATGTACATAGGTTAAGATACGAGGCTTTCAAAATTTGTTTCAAGAGAAATCTGGAAAGTTTAGGACAGAATCGGCATCTGTAAACATCAATTTGACTCTTTCCACTGATTCTTAATTGGATTTACATTGAACTTTGACTGGGCCTTTCTAATACATGACAAAGGTTTGATCTTAACTACAGCTGATTGATATGAAAACAAATAATTGTGAGATAGTTGTTGAAATTCATAATGATAAATTTGATTGTGATCAACCATCCTTTTTCTCACTATTCTTTGTTTTCGATCAATTTCCAAACCACTTTCTGCAAGTTTTACAATTTTTTTAACTGAAATCTACCATATATCAAGTTCGTGCATCAAATGCACTGAAAGTCCATATTATTGGCCAAATATATTACTTGCATGCAGAGTAGAGGGTGTTAAAATAAATAACCCAACAATTATTACATCCATTCACTCATTTTGATATTGCACACAGTACTAGTACGATTTGAACTCAGCCATTTCATTGTTGCTCTGACTGTAAATATAGGATCGTAGTCCTAATGGAATGTGAATCTCTGCCCCAGTCTCAGGTCTTCTGCAGCCTCAGGTCTGTAATAGGCCTGTATTTAGTTCTATCCATGTTCCCATCAACTTTGACCAGCTTCCCTGGCTCTGATGAGGAAAAGCAACTCACAGCATGATGCTGCCACTGTTTTTTTGAAGATGGTTTGTTCAGGTTGATGTATGTGTCATGAATTTTGAAAACCATGTATAATTTTCCTTAAGTCGTGGTCTATCACATAAACTTTCAGAAAAATACAGAAAGGTTTGTGGTTGTAATGTGGCAAAATCTGGGACAGCTCACGGTGCAGGAATACTTTTGCAAGGCATTGCATATAGCGCTTTTACAGTAACCCCAATTCACCTATTTGCACACACATTCACACTCTGCAGATCTGCAGATAGCTAAGCAATTTGTGATTAAGTGTTCTCCTCAAGAACACGTTGGCATGTGGTATGGGGAAGATTAAATCAGTCACAATCTACCCATTTCCAGGCGACTACTTTTCTCCACTGAGGCAAAGCTGCTGAGTTTGTGTTCCATGTTTACATGTCATCCTTTACTAGTCTCAGAGCATCCACCATGCACCATTTAGGAGGATAACATCTACAGCAGCCATTTCTGATCATGGATTTGGAACTCCAGGCTCATAAGTGGTTGTCAGGACCATTACATCGATAGGGCTATTTAAGGCCATGTCTACACGGAGCCGGTCTCCACACAGAAAAGTTTGACCATAAAGACTAAATCACCCGCAGCTGGAGGGGCTGCAATAGGTGTTGTATTATGTATGCCATGCCATGTGAGTGGCGCAATAACGCTGCCACAGGAGTAAACTGTTGTAGGAAGAGCAGTGACAGTACCTTTTACTGGTGCCCCTACTGGTTGTTCTGCGCTGAGGAATTAAGCACTTGCAGCAAACATAGTTTTCCATCTACAATTCGTGCTCACGGTGGCAGTAGAGGAGCAACAGATATTGGTGTAAAATCCACAATTAATTGAATAGCTGCTGAAATAGAACCAGAACTCCGCCGGTTAGGGATAAGCGGCTAGGTATGTTCACACAAAGACGCCACGAGGGTAGCTTCAAATTTTCCCCCTCTGGGAGCCGGTCTCAAATGAAATCGGTTTCACAGCCACTTTGTGTGGACAGGACCTCCTATCCGACCAAAAAGTTTTGCGAAATCTACCAAACTTGGCTTCATGTGGACGGGCCCCAAGTCATTGACCCACCCATCCTTTACTGTGAAGGTTGTTTAGAAATTAATAATTGTGCTGAAACAAGTTATATGTTTAAGATCCACACATTGCATTAGAAGCTCCATGTGGTGGATTTGGGCATAGCATTCAGTTTGTAACAGTATCTCATGTTCCTTTGAAGACAGTCCTATAAACCAGGAACTGCCTGTAATTATAGATGTGCCTATAAAATCACATAACTGTTGTCTTGATCAAACCTTACCAGTGACTGTGGTTGTTGCTAAAAAACACAATCTCTTTCCGATTGGAGAATGCACCATGCTAAGCCCTAACAGGTCACACTATCAACAAAACCTTGGTGTTCACGTGTCTACTGAGTGAAGACCACTCAACATTAGCTTTTCTCAAGATCACCGAGTTAAAAATTAAGTATTTGTTTGAACCTGCATGTCAAAATATGTCTGCTGTTCATTTAGCCCATGATAAAGCAAGAGAGAGCAAGACTGTCAGTAAATAACAGGACATTACAGCAAAGTTGCCTGTTTCATGCTGAGATGTCAGCCTCTGTCTTTCATGGAACACGCTGCATTTGGAAATGTTGGCAGCTTTATGGAAACCTCGAAGATGAGAATACTCTAGAGCACGCAGGGTCCCTCCTGTTCTTGTAATGCTAGCCAAGCCAACTGTTCTTATCACTAACACAAAATGTTAAAGATGAAATTTAAAATGCCAACTCCATTAACATTTTGTGTTAGTCTTAAAAAAATAGTAAAACCCTGTTTTACAGCAACTGCTCTCTAACAGAGCTTTTGTCTCTAATTTAAATTTCTACTCACATCATGAAGGGTAGAAAATAAAATTTTGTATGCTTTTCTTATATATTGCTCTATTTAACTTCTTTAAGGGAAATCGGAATCTGCTAAAATTGGTGTCGGCAAGTCAAAGCTTGACAAAAATGGGAATGGCCTGAAACAATTAGTGTATTTCTACCTGCAAGCAGTAAATACTCTACATGGCAGCGAAACAACAGCACATATAAAATGGTTAGAAATGACAGCCCTGGTGACTTACCATGTCCAGAGACACTTGGGTCTTTACATTCCCTTATTATTGCCTGGTTTTCTAACCAGATCTTCACCTTGCCACTGTGAGCCTTGTTGTCCATCACTATCTGAAAGAAAGAGAGCAAAATGCAAACCATATCATATTACACCATCATTTAAGGATAACAACACCACAGCAAGTAAAATAGCTTTATACTCCTAATAAAGTAAGCCTCTGGGAAACTAAGTGCTGCATCAGCTATGAGTTAATCTCTTGTGAAAAGCATGAACATAATGTACTTGCTTATACAAATGCTTTCAATCCAGGAGATTTCACCTGTTTTTATTTGTTTCTTGAAATCCAGCTAGTGGCTATGTTGTAGCCTGGCAATGCATTATTGTAATGTTGCCCATAGACGAGAATAAACTGGATTATTGTTCAGTGTATACTTTCATGTGAAGGACATTATTATGTTGGAAACATCAAAACTGCTTCAAAAGCACAGACAATTATTTGTTAGCCATCTAAGTTAAATTGACACCACAATGGCTAATTTTTTTGTAAACCTACTATTTTCATTCGATGAGAACGGAAACCCATTTTTTGTGATTTTAAGAATAATAATTCCTTTATTATTTAAACATGATGTAAACTCTGTGAGTCATGTGCTACAAGTAAACAATATCCACCTGTCTGTGTTTGATTTCCATTTACTCTTTTGTTCAGCCATATGCCTCAGAAAAAGTGGCCTTGTCTAATGATTGATGGTGCCGATTGTATGGCAGCCTCACTTCCATCAGTCTGCCTCGGGCCAGCTGTGGCTACCACTGGCAGTGTGTGAACGTGTGGATGACTGATTGTAGTGTAAAGCCCTTGGGGTCCTCAGACTTGACAAAGCATTATATAAGTACAGGCCATTTACCATTTTAATGTATTAAAATTATCTGATATCTATTATTAAGTAAACTTTATGATACTTGAAACAGCTCATAAAAAGGAACTTGTCTTTTTTGTTATACAACATACAGCGTTTTTGTGTTACTTCAAGAACATGTTTTATTATTAGCTACATTAGCCTCCAATGCCTATACCACTGAAGGGAGGAATAATGTAGCCGTCAGCTGGTTATTATTTAATGCGTTAATTAGTACTGCAGTAGAACAAAGCGTTGCGGGGTTGGGAACTTTGCACCTGGGAAGCGCATTTCTCCGTCATTGGGCTGTCTGTGTCTGGGAAGCTAATATCTAAAGCTGCATTAGGCAACTTTGGGAAAAAAATTATTTTTTACGTATTTGTTAAAAGTGTCACTATGACCTGGACAGTAGAATATGAGACAGATTATGTGAAAAAAATCAAGCTCCTCTGGCTCCTCCCAGTGGTCCTACTGCAATTTGTAGAAATACACCGTTCCTGGTCAGAAACAGCCAATCAGAGCCAGGAGGAATGTCTTAGCGATGCCAACCACGCTCATTTACGCACAGCTCACATTTCTCCCCCGCAAGACTGCCAGTGTGTTGCAGCTGTGCTAATTGATCTGTGCTAATGATTTGAGGACCACGTTTGTAGTCAAAGTATGGGCAAGCCACAATGAATGTAAAGCATATCGTTGATGTTTCGTCCCTACCACGAAATATGCAATAGCTGTTTATCTGCCGTCACTGGTGGCGCTGCTTACTAGCCTGCAGAATCACGGCATGCTCTGCTGTGGACGGAGGGCTATAGCACAGCAGAGTGCAAGGGGGAGGGACGTGTAAAATGTGCTTGTTCAAATCTTCAGGCTAAGTCCACAGTTTCCTCAGAACTCCCTACTGCAGCTTTAAACAACATAAGCTTATGTCATCTGCAGGGTTTACTACTTCAGTCTTGCAGGGACAGGAGCTTTACTGACCTTTTTAAGTTGCTATCAAACATCAGTGTTGCTTTAGCGCAGCAAGCATGTCATCTTTTGACATTTAGTGACATTTTTTGTCCATAAATGACAAATCTTTTGTCTGTCCGTGCCTCATAGGAAAGCTCCTCGGAACAGCGCTTTTGTGTTTGCATTGTCAGCTAAAGAGGGTCCGCATTAGCTTTTTTCTGGCTCTACCTGCCAGGTTAGCAGAATTTAAAACTTCCAGGAGCAGCTCATTGTTTTGATCAGGTGAGGCTGCAGAGAGGGGGGGGCTGAGTTGCTGCTGAAGAAGTCCAACAATTTGGGCAAATGACAACGGGTCCGTTTGTATCGATGTTGACGCATAAACTTTTCTAGTACCGATTATATCGAAAATATTAATTATTTTGACAGCCATAACAGATACCCTGCTCTAACTCCCCTTCAGTTACCTTTGAACTATAACACATGTCTGTTTACAGATTAAACTTACTGTAATGTGGAAAGTGTAGCAGTCTGGGATCTCATTGTTGATGATAGTCTGTATATTGATGGCCTTCAGTTGAAACTGTATGGTGACATTAATCAACCTAAAAAATAAAAAACAACAAAACAGAGCAAAAATGTTCAGATGTTACCAGGCGAACCAACAACGGTGTACAAACATATTGCTGTGTCTTTACTCCAACCACTGTTGTATAGAAATCCAGAGATAACCTCTTCTGCGTTGGCCTGATGAGGAGAGGCAGAAGCCATGAGAAAAATGAAGTCTTACTTGTGGAACTTGAGTGTGAAGTTTTTGTAGCTGCTGGTGAGCAGAGTATGGGGGACAGACAGAGGATTCACACCAATGCAGTCTGAAAACAAAGATCAATAAGCAGGAAAAGGTCACTCGGAGTAAATATTCATTATTATAGCCGTACTTCTGTTCATGGAGAGTCCAAAAAACTGATTTATTAATATGGTTAAATCTCAAGTAAGTGTTTCATATGCAGGTTGATGCAAGATATGATGTGACATCCTGTCTAAAACATTGTGTGAGGAACTCAGAAACTCCCTTCATACCTTCTTTAACTGGATGTTTAAGAATAAAGAGTGAGGAAATGCTGGTAACAAAGAGAACCCTATTGAATTGTTCAAGAATATTAAATAAATGTTTTAAAACTTATAATTAAGATCTAAGCAGAGTGTTTGTCAATACACAAGCAATGTCAATAATTATATATTTTAAGTAAAGATACATTATAAAAAAAAGTTATATCTAACAATAAGCCAAAAAAAATGAATAGGCACTTCCAGAATTAATTTAGCACATGTCTTTTCTGATGTTTTTTGTATTTAGTAAAAAGCAAAAGGCAAATAAAAGAAATCTCTCGTCATCCCAGCTTTCTAGCAGACAGACTCAAGGTTTGAGGTCAAAACAACCAAACAACCTCAGAGCATGATGCTGCCACTAACATGCTTCTCTGAGTTTATAGGGTTCTTCTGGTGATGCACAGTGAAAATACCGTTTGGAACGGTTGCCCACAAATTCAAGTTCAGCTTTAAAAGAGTTGTAACACATTCTCCCACGAGGCTTTGGCAGATTTTAGCCAGGCCTACTGTTTTACTTGGAAGACAAGTAGAAGGTATTGCAAACCTTCTACTTACTCCAGACAGCTGGACAATGCAAAATAACCAGCACTTGGTAGAAATTCCTGCAGCTCCTTCAGTGTTGCTACAAGGCTTCTTGGCAGCCTCCATAACCAGTTTTTGTCCCTTCTTTTAATACATTCTGGAGAAATGTTTAGTTTTTGCACAACAGCAGACTTAATGCTGATAATAAGTATTGGTTTAAGGGTGTGTTTACTTATGTAAATCTTGCATTTCAATGACGGTGAGCACACCTTTTTAGATCCACTGTATTTTAATTGTCAGAAAAAAATCTGCAAGTTGTCTTTTCTTGTTGCAGATTCCAACGTTTGATTCAAACTCTTGTTTTAGGAGCAACAGTTTGCTACGCAGAGAAAAGGTTCACACATTGCACAGGGCAGCAGGGTTCAAGAGCACACTTTACGTTTGCAGGCCACACTCTACTTTGTGCAATTCATGTACCTGTGACAATGTGAGGGTCTATGTTGAACGTATCATTGGCTGGATCGATCTGTCCCTTCTTGTAGTACTGTTGGCAGAGGGAGAGGGCGCTGCCATTCACACCGACGTCATAGACGTACGCGTAGCGCCCCACCGTGGTCTCCGGTAAGGTGAGATACTAGAAGGAAGAGATCAGAGGACATGAGGAAATCTTCTGTCTAACCCAGAGCTTCATCAGGAGAGGCAAGGAATAATTTATCACTCTAACCAAGAAGTCATTATATCTGAGCCTTATTTAACTTCCGCTTTTTTAATTTTAGAGTTTAGCTAAGTTCAGTAGGAGCAAACGTTTTTCTGTTTAAATCAGAAAAGGGAAAATCAATTAAACTGGTTTATGGGTACAGAGGTGGGAGAGGGTGGAGTGTGGAGGACATTTAACGAACTGGTAGTCTCGGACTCACTATGGATTCTGCATATTAGGAGATTGGTCATATTTTTAGGGCGTTTTTTTTTAATCTTCTTACCTTTTCTACAGTATAAAACATGTGGTCATAGACGTCCTGCTGGGTGTAAACAGCAAATGAGTCATCTGAAGACTGATCGTAGTCTTTGAGAAAGAGGTGCTTGAACGTCATTGTGTTCTCCTCCTTGAAGGTGACGGCCACCTGGTTACTGATGCCAAACAAGGCTAGCTGCAGAGGAGAAGCAAAGGTGCAAAAACTAAAAAAAATAACACGAGTTGAAGAAAAGGACATCGATGAAGCAGATGTTAGGATTAGGAAGGGCTACAAAAAAAACCCTTTTTAAATTAACAGGACTAATTTCCACTGAACAGACGAATATTTGGATCCATCGGTTAAAACAAAAACTCCAGTTCCTGATAATGCAAAGACTCATATTCCCATGTTCATTTTCTGCAATACTGTGTTAGTTTTGTACCAGATGTAATAGGACTCAGATTCCAAAAAGTTTCACTTTTGTCTCCACAGAATATTTTTCCAAAACTCTTTAGCACTATCAGGATATTATTTTTTGGAAATGTGGAACGGGCCTTTTTGATCGTTTTGGTTAGCGGTGCTTTTGGCCTTGTTCTCGTTTCTTTTGTGACCTCCTGGATAAGTTGTTGATGAGCTCTTGGAGATATTCTGGTAGGCTGGCCACTCCCAGGAAGGTCCATTATTGTTCTAAGTTTTCTCCATTTGTATAAAATATGTGTTATTGTGGTTCCCTGGAGTCCCAAAGCCTTAGAAATTACCTTATAACTCTTTCTAGATGCATAGATATTGACTACCTCATGTGCTCTTAAATTTCTATAGATCAGGGCATGACGTTTTAGATCTTTTAGTCATGTTGCCAGAAAAGTTCTATTTAACTGCATTCCTGATTCTATAGGTCTGGCAGTCATCTAGGTGTGGCTAATGAAATTAAACTCAGCATCCCCCAAAAATGCGGTTAATCACAGTTAATTTATGATTTAACAAGAGGGGCGATTGCTTTTTCTCATAGAGCCAGGTTAGTTCAGATAGTTTGTTTCTTCTAATAAATAAAATAATCATTTGAATACAGCTTTTTGTATTTGCTCAATATATTTTCTGATATTAATTCTCTATGATCTGAATTATTCGATACTTTTTCCCAGCACTACCAGCGTCACACAATTATTATTTAAACCAGATACAAATGCTTCTCTGATATACCTGAACTGTGACAATGATGATCTTGAGCAGCTGCAGGATTAGCTTGTAGGGTTTGCGTCCTTTGGCATGATATTTATCACATGGACTCATGAAGAAGTACTTCAGCTTCCTGCGAATGGCCTCCTCCTCTTGGTCAGCCCTGACCCAATGGTCTGCCATTGGTGTGGGACAGTTCTGCTTGTTGTGGTTGCTGGTGTTCTGATGATCATGCGTGCTGCAGCTTTTATCTGTGGAGCCATACTGGGTCACTGAGGAGAACAGGCCTCCTTGTTCTGCTGGGGGAAAAAAATTCAATATAAGTGCTATGTACTCTAATATGTTTACCTGGTTTGTCTTTCTAAAAAAATCTATTGTAACAAAGGATCATGTTCTAACCCAACAGGACACATACTTAAAGAAAACATATACATCTCTATATACACTACCGGTCAAAGGTTTTAGACACACTTTCTCATTTAATGGTTTTCTTTATGTTTATGACCATTTACATTGTACGTTCACTCTCCGGTACACCTTGTTAGTACCGGGTTGGACCCCCTTTTGTTTTCAGAACTGCCCTAATCCTTCGTGGCATAGATTCAACTAGGTACTGGAAACATTCCTCAGAGAGTTTGGTCCATATTGACATGATAGCATCACACAGATGCTGCAGATTTGTCAGCTGCTCATCCATGATGCGAATCTCCTGTTCTACCACATCCCAAAGGTGCTCTATTGGATTGAGATCTGGTGACTGTGGAGGCCATTTGAGTACAGTGAACTCATTGTCATGTTCAAGAAACCAGTCTGAGATCATTCATGCTTTATGACATGGTGCTGGAAGTAACCATCAGAAGATGGGTACACTGTGGTCATAAAGGGATGGACATGGTCAGCAACAATACTCAGGTAGGCTGTGGCGTTAACACAATGCTCAATTGGTACCAAGGGGCCCAAAGTGTGCCAAGAAAATATCCCCCACACCATTACACCACCACCACAGAAGATGGGTACACTGTGGTCATAAAGGGATGGACATGGTCAGCAACAATACTCAGGTAGGCTGTGGCGTTAACACAATGCTCAATTGGTACCAAGGGGCCCAAAGTGTGCCAAGAAAATATCCCCCACACCATTACACCACCACCACAGAAGATGGGTACACTGTGGTCATAAAGGGATGGACATGGTCAGCAACAATACTCAGGTAGGCTGGGGCGTTGACACGATGCTCAATTGGTACTAAGGGGCCCAAAGTGTGCCAAGAAAATATCCCCCACACCATTTCACCACTACCACCAGCCTGAACCGTTGATACAAGGCAGGATGGATCCATGCTTTCATGTTGTTGACCGCAAAGTCTGACCCTATCATCCAAATGTCGCAGCAGAAATCGAGACTCTTCAGACCAGGCAATGTTTTTCCAATCTTCTATTGTCCAATTTTGGTGAGCCTGTGCGAATTGTAGCCTCAGTTTCCTGTTCTTAGCTGACAGGAGTGGCACCCGGTGTGGTCTTCTGCTGCTGTAGCCCATCCGCCTCAAAGTTCGACATGTTGTGCGTTCAGAGGTTCTCTTCTGCATGCCTTGGTTGTAACGAGTGGTTATTTTGAGTTACTGTTGCCTTTCTATCAGCTCAAACCAGTCTGGCCATTCTCCTCTGACCTCTGGCATCAACAAGGCATTTGTGCCCACAGAACTGCCGCTCACTGGATATTTTCTCTTTTTCGGACCATTCTCTGTAAACCCTAGAGATGGTAGTGCGTAAAAATCCCAGTAGATCAGTAGTTTCTGAAATACTCAGACCAGCCCGTCTGGCACCAACAACCATGCCATGTTCAAAGTCCCTTAAATCACCTTTCTTCTCCATTCTGATGCTCGGTTTGAACTGCAGCAAATCGTCTTGACCATGTCTACAAGTCTAAATGCATTGAGTTGCTGCCATGTGATTGGCTGATTAGAAATTTTTCTCTTCTGCTCTCGGTGGGGTCAGATGCTTTTTGTCTATGTTTTTCTTAGAGCCTCTGTTCGCCTATCCTCCTAATTTGTTCATTATGGATTTGGTCAGCTGGTCTCTCAATGCAATCGATCAAATTTTCTCGACGGGAAGACAGGGTGAAGGGGAACCCTCTTGTCCAGACGAGACGTTCTTCTTCGGATACGCAATGGATTCCTGGCAGCAGTGGAAGATTGCGTGCCTGACAACAATGTCAGTCAAGGACTTGGAAGATTTGTACATAATTGGATTTCTGATAACAGGATTTCTGCTTTTTGGAGTTGGCGGTTACCTGGCTTATCTAAAGATTTGTAAAACATCGGCAGCTGTTCAAAGCACTCCAAAGCTGCCTGGGATGTTTGAAGGGATCTTTAGAGCTCTCAGCACTCAGACTGATATGTTAAGAGAGCAGAATCGCAAGCTGGACGCGATCCAGAATCGCAGGCTGGCTGCGTTTCCCGGACTCAAAGGTGATATGATTTAATCTTGGAGAAAGTTGTTTGCTCAGGATCTACTGAATGTACCAGAAATTTGGCTATTTGGATTTGAAATTGAGAATGCCAGTAAGACTTTGAAGGCAGGCGGAAAATCACAGCCGGCCTGAACCAAAACATTTATTGTTTGTCTAATTCAGGCGCCCCTATATGCCTTCACAGACTTCTTATCAAAACATTTCTCCTGGATGTTCTGTAAATACGACGCTCTGCCCCAGCAACCCCCCTCATCTGTGAACTGAACTGTATGGCTGTTTGATAAAACTTCCATCTCTTTTTCAAGGACAATGGCACCTTCGTCAGTGTTGACAGTGTAATTCTTTGCACACACGATCATACTTAAATATTGGCACCCTCATGAGTCCACCATGCCCCTGCAAAATCTTTGCTTATGTGTGTTGCTTTCCCATGCTTCTTATTTTTACCTAAATGTGGATTTAATTTCTTAATTTCTTCTCCTTTTCATAGATTTTTAGATTTACCAGTGAAAGGAAAATAATACTAGTTTCTTAAAAATTTGAACAAAAGCTGTTTTTACACCAGTGACTCAGCTTCCTTAGTCAGAACTCAGTGATTGCTTATTTAAATTTCAATGGATGTAAATTACTGTTATTATTGGACAACAACTGCATTATACCAGCGAACCCAAGGATCATTCTCTCTTAGCACAAGATGCTTTCCCCTACATAGAGGACTTAATGATATAATTTCCTCTTTAGAAAGATTGGTTTAGAACCAGCTCTTACCAGTAAAACCCAAAGGATTATTAATGTTATCTGTATCATTGTAATGTTGGCCAGAGATTTTTAGATTTCTCAGGGGATTCATAGATTTTTAGATTTCTTAGAAGGATTGTAGTATCATTTGATTTGTTTTTCTGTGTCTGTATCTGTGTTTATTTTCTTTGTGACTGTATTGTAATTGTATGTACAGCGGTTTGAGTGTCTCGTTAATGAAAAGAGCAGTTGGAAAGGTGTACCCAATAAAGTGGCCGGTGAGTGTAGATTCTCACTGAAGGCATCAAAACTGTTAATGAACACATGCAATTATGTAGCAAACAAAAAATTGCAAAATAACTTTAAGTATGTTTTATATTTTAGTTTCCTTAAAGTAGCCGCCCTTTGCTGTGATGACTAAAGTATTAAACTTTGGCCGTCTCTCAATGAACCTCTGGGAAGTTCTTTCAAGACTCTTTGGAAAACTATTTCAGGTGACCACCTGATGAAGATCACGGAGACAATGCTAAGAGATCAAAGCAGTCATCAACGCAAAGGGTGACTATTTGAAGAATCTAAAATATAAAACATTTAAAGTTCTTTTACAATTTATTGTGGGCGCGGTGCTTGGTGGTGTCTGCCCTGTTGCGCCTGTGGGCGGGGGCTGGGGTAGCGTTGTGCGGGGCCCTTGGCTTACTTTGGCGCACTGTGTGGTGGGGGCAGGATGCGGCGGGATCCTTTAAGCGGGGCTGTGTGTGGAGCTTGCGTTGTGTGGGGGTGGTTTGTAGGCAGTTCGGGGATGAAGGTCACCTGTGGGGGTGTACCCCTGTGCTGTTGGGAGGGGATTCATGGCAGTTGGGTTTGGGGGCATGTGTTTGATATCTGTGTCCTGGTTGGAGGTGGCCCTGTGGGGAAATTCATGTTGGGTTCATGGGGGGAGGGGCCCCATGGGGTTAAGATCGGAATTCATTGTGGGGTTTGGACTAAAATATAAAATATAAAAAATTATAAAAATGTTTAGAGTTCTTTCACACTTTTTGTGTGTGTGTGTGTTAGCACAAGGAAGTATCCCTTAAATTGTGGTGGTGATCTAGATCACGATCCAGATTATGGCTTATTTTTCATATAGTGTTAGTGACCCTATGATGGCTGGCGGAGGTATGCAGTCTCTGACTGTCTTGTTGGAATATGGAATAACATTTGGTTCCATTTTTTGAAATTATTCAAATTTAATCCAATTATTTTCTGTTTCCCACAGTTGTTTTCATACAAGGAAATGCAGAACATTCAGGTAAAAATGCATATACTAAAATATTTGTGATCCTAATTATTATTGGTGGCAGGCCTACATCTTTACTGGAGTCCATTTGATTGGACGTTTTCCTGCTGTTTTTGCTCCATTTGTGAAAGTGGCCTGAGGTGACTTTGGTTTTAAAAGGAAACTGTAAACATAAAGCCAAGTCATTCATACATGTTGACACATGTCTACAGCTGAAGTGAAAGTAGAAATTAAATTGATGGTATTGACAATGCAGGGATGTTACCGGGTCAATGAATGTCAACAAGTTCCACAACTGTAACGTAAGAGTTGAATATATATATATATATATTTTTTTTTTTTTAAGATTGTTTTCAGCACTAGAGGCCTTTATTTTAGATAGTAGGTAGACAGGAAGGAGGGGCAAAGAGAGGGGAGACATTCGGCAAAGGTCGCCGGGTCCAGGACTTGAACCCGGGACGGCCGCTTTGAGGACTATAGCCTCTATATGTGGTCGCGCGCTAAACTCCTACACCACCAGCGCTGCGCCCAAGAGTTGAATATTTTACCCTGCAGATCAACCCTGCCAAGTCCATCTCTGCTATTTAGGATCAACAAACAACATCGTAACAAGCCAAATAGCTTTCAATCAGCATCCAAAATAGTGTTGGGAAAGTAGCAACATTGGGAAAAAAAGGTGGAGACCTGGAAGTTCCAGTTGTGGAGTATCTAATGTCTTTGCTAGAGATAATTTATGTTGAAAACAATTAAACCTTTTAGTACACTTCATTCAAAGACATGCCATCTGCAGCACTGTTCAGCCTCTATAACCAGAGCTGAGCCTTGGCACTTTAACCTCACTCTAACATCTCCTGTATTGTCTGAGTGCAGCTCTTCTCTCAGGTCCCACTGCTGCATGGGCTCTAGCATTCACTTTTACAAGGACTCAGGAATATAGATGTTTTATAGGAGCAATCCTCTAAAGTGGCAAAAATTCATTTTTCTATCTTTCAACACCTTTCAACACCATGACTGCCTTGGGTTTTCGTGACAAACGTTTCAAAGCGGCTCTCTTGTAAGTGAGGGAAATCTGTTGTAACCTAACCGAGGGATAAGGTCGATGCTGCTTTGCTCCTTAGAGCGGGAGAAAAACCTGATCAATTTCTCTGCATCTAATTAAACAGACTTTAACCTGTAAGAATAGCATGATGAAAAATGTTTAGAAGCCAACTAAAGCAGGAATAAATCATGAAATCATTCCATACAAACTTAGACATAAGTGACCAAGATCAAGAGAATACTTAAGTCTTAAAAAGCAATTTATCACAAGTAGACGTGTTCTTCTCGGTAAATCCTTGATTGAGTAACAGAACAGAGCAGCCATAGAGCAGGCTTATTATTCCTAATACTAGTCACATGGTTTCTGCCTCTCTAAGACAAGACATGAGGAACAAAGTCATTCAGTGTGCTATACACATTTACAAACTGACCCAGGCTGTTGGTTTTAAACTCTAAAGTAGGTCAGAGTTGTGAACAAGTTATAATTGGGATGAGGGCTTTTATTAAAGTTTATTAACTGAGAGCCTATCAGAGGCCCCGCTACGTCAGGGCGAATCTTGCGTCAGACAGAAGAAGTCAGCGGATGAAAGCACAGGGTTACTAGCATGCACGTTGCAAATGGGAAGTGAAAAAAGAAGAAATGCGATGCTCGGGTTTTATCAGTCAGCATAGAGCTTAAGCAAGACGAAAGCTCAATAAAGGAACATCACAGCAGAAAAGTGCGCAGCTGGAATGTTTAGGGGGCTGTCGCACATTGTTTTCAGTCAGACTATCAGGTGCAACCACATATTCGTTTTCTTTAGATTGTTATTAAAGCTGCAGAAGGAAAAATAAAGGAAGTGTTATTTCTTTTACGAGCAACCATTTATTCACCTGCCCTCTGAAGTCTACACCCTGCTATCATTCTAAAATACAACATGCGATGCAGGCTGAACCTAGATCGTGGTTATACGCTATTTATTTATTCTGAACCCAATGCACATTAAAGTACAGGTCCCAGCGTGTTAAAGGTTAACTGAAAGGACAACCTTTCCCTCAGTCTGAAAAATGTTAATATGATCTGAAACTTGAAGAGGCAATGACGTTTATATGAAGACATCTATATCTGTCTTAATGCTGTTGAAAAGTTGTTAGGTCTGTCAAGATGGAATTTGGATTATATTTAATAGACAAAAAGAAAAAAGCTTTTCTTTTCCAATTACATTTTATTTCTTTCTCAGTTTCATTTTTCTGAATTCCACATTTTAGAAAGCAAAATAATTTTGTATTTAATTAATTCTAATAGTTTAAAAAAATCTAAGTTTAAATACATTTATTTTTTATGTTTATCTTTTGAAGCTCTTACAAATATGCCTGTGAGTTATATTTAACTATTTAATAAATTAAAAAAAACAAAAAAAAAAGAATATTACACATTATACAAATATAAGAGGACAGCCCGCTCCAAAGAAATGTAACTTAAAATTTACATCAGTGTTACAAGGTCTAATATTGTAGCTTAGCCATTTAATATGGACCCCCAAACATGACATTCAGAGCTCAGTTTGGACAAAAGTATTTTTCCTTGCTTTCAAGAAATATATCTGATTGCAGGCTGGCTACCCGACCTGACAGCCCAACTAACCAGGCAACTATCAGTCTTCTATACCTCATTTATGCTAATAAATGCAAACCCACACACGAGTATATTTAGATGTTCAATAATCACTTGAAACCATTTACTAAATGTAGTGTGACTTGTATACTTCTGCTTAGATCTATATATCAAAATAAAAATTATTAAATGTTGTCTCTTATAATTAGGGGTGCACCGATTGCAGTTTTCTGGCCAAACACCGATTACCAATCTTTAAAAAGCCTGACCTGCCGATTGGAAATTTGGGCGATACAGATTTTCTTTATAACTGACACTGTCAGGTGTCATAAGGTCACAGCACACCTTCAATGTTCCAATCTTATGTTGTCAACAGGTGCGAACTGCGCATGTGCAGACGTGACGTGGTGGGCGGGTTTGTCAGTCAGAGCAAAAGGGGACAGTGGGTGATTTTCAGACCTTTTGGGGATTAGATGGCCGGCCATCGATTGGTGGCCCATACTTATAACC
>JAHHUM010003094.1:0-68336 GCA_036173005.1 Crenichthys baileyi | reverse complement strand
GCTTGGAACAAACAAACATAGAGACTGGTATGTTTGGCATTTACTTAAATTATGTTCCTTCAAAGTTAGCCTTTATTTTTTGTCTCACTTCTATGTATAGATCACAGCCAGTATGTGGGACTGTTTGTAGCCTACATCACAGCAATGCAGATACCCAGTGGGGTGCAAGAACTCTTGTCTGCAGATTGCCACAGAGGTGTGTGTCTGAATAAAAATGTGTTGTTTACTACTAAATCAGTTCCCTCCGGTGTAAATAAGTTGTACACCTTAAGTTTAAATTAGGTCTTCTTTCTTTCATTGTTTACTCTCTTAAAGTTTAGGTTCACTGCAGAGGTCAGAGAAGTTGCTTACACAAAGGAACATTACAAGAGCAGAAGTTTAAAAAAATAAAAAAAAAAAATATATATATATATATATATATATAATTATATATATAATATATATATATATTAATATATATATATATATATATATATACAGTACAGACCCAAACGTTTGGACCCCTTCTCATTCAAAGAGTTGTCCTTTTTTCAGGACTATGAATATTTGTAGCTTCACACTGAAGGCATCAAAACTATGAATTAACACATGTGGAATTATATACTGAACAAAAATGTGTGAAACAACTGAAAATATGTCTTATATTCTAGGTTCTTCAAAGTACCCACCTTTTGCTTTGATTACTGCTACGCACACTCTTGGCATTCTGTTGATGAGCTTCAACAGGTCGTCACCTGAAACGGTTTTCCAACAGTCTTGAAGGAGTTCCCAGAGATGCTTAGCACTTGTTGGCCCTTTTGCCTTCACTCTGCGGTCCAGCTCTCCCCAAACCATCTCGATTGGGTTTAGGTCCGGTGACTGTGGAGACCAGATCATCTAACGCAGCAACCCATCACTCTGTTTCTTGGTCAAATAGTCCTTACACAGCCTGGAGGTGTGTTTGGAGTCATTGTCCTGTTGAAAAATAAATGATGGTCCACAAAAACCACAAACCGGATGGAATAGCATGCCGCTGCAAGATGCTGTGGTAGCCATGCTGGTTCAGTATGCCTTCAATTTTAAATAAATCCCCAACAGTGTCACCAGCAAAGCACCCCCCACACCATCACCCCCTTTCTCCATGCTTCACGGTGGGACCAGGCATGTAGTGTCCATCCGTTCCCTCTTCTGTACCGCACAAAAGACATGGTGGTTGGAACCAAAGATCTCAAAATTGGACTCATCAGACCAAAGTACAGATTTCCATGGTCTAATGTCCATTCCTTGTTTTTTAGCCAAACAAGTCTCTTCTGCTTGTTGCCTGTCCTCAGCAGTGGTTTCCTAGCAGCTATTTTACCAAAAAGGCCTGATTCACACAGTCTCCCCTTAACAGTTTTCAGAGATGTGTCTGCTGCTAGAACTTTTTGTGGCATTTACCCGTTTTCTAATCTGGGGCTGCTTTAACCTGCGATTTCTGAGGCTGGTGACTCGGATGAACTTATAGTCCGCAGCAGAGGTGACTCTTGGTCTTCCTTTCCTGGGGCGGTCCTCATGTGAGCCAGTGAGCGACTGCACTTGGGGACTTGGGGAGTTTTCCCAATTGTTCAGACTGACCGCCTTTCATTTTTAAAGTAATGATGGCCCCTTTTTTTCTTAGCTTTCTTTCTTCTTGCCATAATACAAATCCTTTTTATTCAGTAGGACTATCAGCTGTGTACTGTATCCACCTCCTTCACCAAATGATGGTCCCAAAACCCCATTTATAAGGTTTGAAAATCCCACGTATTAAAAACCTGACAGGGCAACCCCTTGAAATGAAAAACATTTCAGGTGGCTACCTCTTGAAGCTCATCAACAGAATGCCAAGAGTGTGCGTAGCAGTAATCAAAGCAAAAAGGGCTACTTTGAAGAATCTAGAATATAAGACATATTTTCAGTTGTTTCACACTTTTTTGTTCAGTATATAATTCCACATGTGTTAATTCATAGTTTTGATGCCTTCGGTGCTTCAGTATGAAGCTACAATATTCGTAGTCCTGAAAATAAGGACAACTCTTTGAATGAGAAGGTGTGTCCAAACTTTTGGTCTGTACTGTGTATATATATATCTATATATATATAGATATATATATATATATAAATTGTAGATTCTCACCAGAGACAACAAAACTGTGACCACACCTGGAATTATGTAGTAAACAAGGAGTGTGAAATAACCCTAAACATATTTATATTTTTGATTTTTACAAAACAGTCACCCTTTGCTAAGATTACTGTTTTGCTCTCTTGACATTCTCTCCATGAGGTTCATGAGATGGTCACCTGAAATGGTTTTCCAAAGAGTCTTAGAGTCTTGAAAGAACTTCCCAGAGGTTCCTTGAGAGACGACCAGAGGTTAATATTTCAGTCATTACAGCAAAGGACTTTAAGGATTCTAAAATATAACATAAATAAAGTTATTTTACAATTTTTGGTTTGCTACATAATTGCATATGCGCTCATGCACTGTTTTGATGCCTTTATGGAGAATCTATATACAACATAAATAGTCATAAACATAAAGAAAACTATTAAATGAGAAAGTGGTTCTTTTGGTAGTGTATATATATATATATATATATATATATATATATATATAGAGTGCTGCATAGTATCAGAAATACATGCAATGTGTGATAATATTGATGCACAATTGCATGATCTTTGGTTCCCTGATTCTTGAATCGAACTCAAGGTTGGACTCTAACTAACCCACACCAAATCTTTCTGTATTTTATTAGTGAAAAAAACACTACTATATGAAAGGACCAGGATTATTTGAGTAAAAATCAGATTTTTGGTGTAAATTGGTTTTATTATTATTATTATTAATATTATTATCATTATTATCACCTAAGTTTAACAAATGATTTAGCCATCACTTAGCTAAAAATGGGGTCATTCAAAAGTAAACAAGCACAATGGAGTTGAATCAAAAAAGTGGAAATCATGCTAAAAGTAAAAAAGCAACAACGAAAAAAAATGTATTATTTAAATTCATGACTTAAATTGTCATTCAACTGGTCAGAAAACATGTTCTGTTTTATTTTATTTTAGTTGTCAACTTTGGCAGGTTAACAGCCTTGGTAGACAAATCAAATCACATTGTGTTTTTTCTTTCTTCTTCCAGGTGATCGAAGAAAACTTGCTTCTACAAAATAAGCTGAATTATGCATGGTTAAAACCAGTGACGTTTTTCTATTGTCAGTCACAGTTTTAAAGTATTGTTCTTAACACCAGTCATTTTGGCATTTTAACAAATACCAAAATTAAACACCTCCAACAGTTACACAAATGACAAATGACACAAATAACAAGCTAATTTCTTAAAACAGCAATTCAATACAAAAAAAACAAAACAAAAAAACCCAAAAAACAGCAAGTCTAAAACTTGTTTGTTGAAACAGTCACTTGCAATTATTGCATGGTACCTTTACTAAAGACTGTCCTAATTAGGTCATTTTGTTTCTATTATTAATCATTTGTGAAAAAATACATTATGTTAAGTGTAGTCCCCACAATCATCAAAAAAAAATAATCAATATGGTTCAGCTACATGACTCAACAGGATCACAGCACTAAAAGAAAAGTATTGACAATGAGACTTTAACTGTCTACATTTCCTTTATGATAATCTCTTTTTGTAACAGCACCCTGCATAAATTAAGATATATTTGCTAAGAGCTTGTTATAACATTACTGCTGTGAGGTTGTGTGCATTATAATCCCGCTTAGCGTCATGTAAATCTCGCCTTACATGAAAAGAGCAAAAACGTTTTGCAGGATGTAATGAGGAGTAGGTGTAGTTTTCTGAGAGAAGAGTGCAGGAGAGCCTGGCAGGTCCTGACACTTGCTACACTCTGATTCAACTGTACAGAGAAAACTGCTAAGGTTTTAACTATTGAAGATATTTTAAAGGTAGGGAAATTACTGAGGCTGGATGTCTTTCAACTTCCTGCCCACGGTAGCAACCTTAACCAATGCTTTTTTTTTGTGCCAAAAGGGTAATTTCTATTATTAACCTGCCTTTTTAGTTTTTTTCTTTGGTTTTATTTTCCTTTTTTCACAACCATCTACCAAGAAATTTTAAAGTACTGCATGCTGACAAGTTTAACTGAGATGCCTATTGTATATTCCAGCAGGACTTGGCACCTACCCACACTGCCAAATGTACCAAAAGTTGGAGTCACCATTGTGTTACAGTGCTTGATTGGCCAGCAAAATGACCTGACCTGAACTCCATAGTGTTATGATGCATACATTTTTGAGTTTTTAGGTTTTCTTTGGTGCCTCTCAATAATCCTATTATTTATGTTCTCCAGGTGTTAATTCCTTTGGGTTTAGTTCATTAGTTCCTTCTTATGTTCTGTTCTTTGTACATTAGGAATTGTTTCTTTTAGATTAATGTTAGATTTGTTCCCCCTTGGTTTGATAGTTTCTTTGTGTCTGAGTTCAGCTCTATTCATTTTAATTAGTCTCCCTCCCTGAGCATCCCTTCTTATATTCTACCTTAGCTGCTTCAAATTTCCTTTTATTGGCTCATCTGGTTCCTTTGTCATCACCCCTGCCCCTTTCAGCTCCTGACTTCTTATTGTTCACTGCCAGATCCTTCTGTAAATCTGCCTCATGGTCCTTGATTTCTCTGCCTGTGTTATATGTTGAATTCCCCTTGTGCCTCGACATTTGTAAATTTTACAGTTTTTATTATTAAAGAACTCTGTTGCCAGTTATATCTGCACTTTGCTTAACCGATAATGATTACAGAATAATCCAGCCATCTGGACCCAGCTGACTCTTTTCCTGACGAGGACTTTGAGATATTAACACACATACTGAAAGTGTTTTGTGACACTGTAGCTCAGTCTGGAAAACTCTGGGTGTGTTAATGGCAGAAGCAGCAATTTGCACACAGCTGCTGTGCATATGGATCCCTCTCCTTCCTCCTTAGGTCTCAGGCAGAGTGGAACTACCAGGAAGCATAGGCAGAGATTCTCCAACAGTCACCTCCACCTCATCCATAGCCCCACTGCAAGTGTCAAGGAATTTCCTGCTGTTTCCTCCTCTGCTGCTGCTATCAAGACGCTTCCACTCCTCCACTACACTCTGGAGGGTTCAGCCAACACCTCCACTCTAGTCCCAGATGGCCAGAGGCTCCTGTTGACGTCTCTGCCTTGCCCGTCACTACCTTACATTCTCGTTTCAGACGACACAGTTGCCACAAAGCATCCACACCTGTTCCGGAGGTTCTGATTGACACCTTCACTCCTTTCCCAGCATTACCAGCAGCTTGTCCACCACTTTCCAGTGGTCTGCAGCAGAGTGCGCTTTAACCCATGCGTGCAGCAGTGGTCCTACGTCCACAGCAACTGCAGCATGAGCAGTGGCCCCTATATCAGCCAACAGCTTCTACAACTTGCTCTGCTCACCTTTCATCATCTGAGCACGCTGTTCATCTCCCTAGAACACCAGAGCCTGCTCCTAGCCTCAACCTACCACTGCCTCAGAGCACTAGAAACTGCTCCTCAATGTCTCAGAGATCTGCTCCTCACAGCCTCACATTTTAGATGTTTTTATTGTGAGACCTGTACTGTTGAATGAGAAGCTGTAATGTGTAAGCAGGCTGCATCCAAATGCCTTATAATGATCACTTTTACCATTGAAAACCTATCACCGGTTCCAGTGGCCTTAATTTTATACTGTCAAGGTGAGATAAGAGCTTCACACTGCACACATGCATGTACCATTCACAAGTAATGGCAAGTCTATCAAACACACATGTGAAGTCTCCAGGTCGGGGTAGTGCCTTGATCTTTTGGTATTCTGCATGTGTTGACTCTCTGGGGAGAACATCAGTGTCTGTATCACAATGGGGAAGGTGTGTTGAGCGACCGCAGAATCAGGTGGCCTTGTCTAATTGTCTCAGTGTATTTTTCCACCATTCATCAAGGCTGAATAAAAGGGAGTGGTGAAATGGAGCCTAAAAAGACAGCGATTGTACAGTCTTTGGTGAGAAAGTCAGAAATCAAGGTGGCAGCAGCGAACAAGAACAAGGCGTCCAAGAAGGACTGAAAGGCACTGACAGGGAGGAAGAGACAGACGTTTATTAAAACCGAAAAATAACATGATGCACTTTCAATAGGAAGGCTAAGACAATGCTGTGTGGGTCAGTGACTTAACATTTACTACTAAGATTTTATTTGAAAAGAATGTGTTGTATCAAGGTAGAGAAAACTTTTAGCATTATCGCAGACTTTCACAGAGATGGCTCAGAACAAAGACTGAAAAGAGGACAAAAATGTTGAATTACCTTTCTTCCTTGCTTTGACAGAGAGAAGGGCAACTAACCATCATAAACATTGGCACCTAATGTCTAGTCTTTCTTCTCCACTTCTGTGTTTTTATCATTTTTCTGAGCTCATTTCTTCCTGTCCTTTCATCTAGTAGTGCACTGTCAATACATCTTTTTTACTCTGGCAAGTGAGAGAGTATGGGGAGACAATTGTTTTGAATTAAACAGCTTTAAACTACCTGTGTAACCCTGGCAAGCATATTTTTTTTTAAATTAGAGTAGCTAAAAAAAGCATATCTCCAAGCAGTACAAAACAAAACCTGTCCTTTCAGATGGTCAAACTGTAAACCGACATGAATGATTTTACCAAAATCTGCCACGCTGAAATCTGTTTCCGTACACTTTGGAATTGCTATTTCATATTTGTCAGTTGGGTGGTGGATTAGTTTTTGATCCCCTGAACTTTCTACGTAGATATCACCTGCAACATATACAGATTTTACAACTAATGAAAATAAAAAAAAAACATTTTAGCTAAAGAATAAAGAGCGGTTCAAGAATCCTTCATGAGGACTAGTACATCGAGGCACGTGACGTCGCCCGGTACGGCGGAGCCAGGGTCCCACCCTGGAGCCAGGCCTGGGGTCAGGACTCGCTGGAGAGCGCCTGGTGGCTGGGTTGCTCCTCGCGGGATCCGGCCGGGCCAAGCCCGAACGAGAGACGCGAGGCCATCCCCCAGCGGGCCCACCACCTGCAAGGGGAACCATGAGGGACCGGTGCAAAAAGGATTGGGTGGCAGACGAAGGTGGCGGACAAAGGTGGAGACCTCAGCGGCCCGATCCCCGGATGCTTAGGCTGGCTCTGGGGACAAGGAATGTAACCTCGCTGGGGGGGAAGGAACCTGAGCTTGTGCGGGAGGTCGAGAGATATCGACTAGAAATAGTCGGGCTCACCTCCACGCACAGCGTGGGCTCTGGAACCCATCTCCTCGAGAGGGGCTGGACTCTCTTCTACTCTGGAGTGGCCCACGGGGAGAGGCGGCGGGCTGGGGTGGGTTTGCTTGTTGCCCACCAGCTTGGACGTCTCGTGTTGGGGTTTACCACGGTGGATGAGAGGGCCATATCCCTGCGCCTTTGGGTCGTGGACAGGTCTCTGACTGTCGTTTCGGCCTATGCACCGAGTGGTAGTGTGGAGTACCCGGCCTTCTTGGTGTCGATGTTGGGGGTGCTGGATAGTGCCCCTCCCGGGGACTCCATTATTCTGCTGGGAGACTTCAACGCCCATGTGGGAAACGACAGTGACACCTGGAGAGGCGTGATCAGGAGGAATGGCCTCCCCGATCTGAATCCGAGTGGTGCTTTGTTATTGGACTTCTTTGCTACTCACGGATTGTCCATAATGAACACCATGTTCAAACATAAGGGTGTCCATCAGTGCACTTGGCACCAGGACACCCCAGGCAGGAGGTCAATGATCGACTTTGTTGTCGTATCATCAGACTTTCGGCTCCATGTTTTGGACACTTGGGTAAAGAGAGGGGCTGAGCTGTCCACTGATCACCACCTGGTGGTGAGTTGGATCCGCTGGAGTAGGAGAAAGCCGGACAGACTTGGCAGGTCCAAGCGCATAGTGAGGGTCTGCTGGGAACGTCTGACAGAGCCCTCGGCCAGGGATGTATTCAACTCCCACCTCCAGGAGAGCTTTGACCAGATTCCGGGGGATGTTGGAGACATAGAGTCCGAGTGGACCATGTTCTCCGCATCTATTGTCGATGCTGCTGCCCGTAGCTGTGGCCGTAAGGTCTGTGGTGCCTGTCGCGGTGGCAATCCCAGAACCCGGTGGTGGACATCGGCAGTAAGGGATGCTGTCAAGCTGAAGAAGGAATCCTATCGGCTGTGGCTGGCTTGTGGGACTCCTGAGGTGGCTGACGGGTACCATGAGGTCAAGCGTGTCCCGGCCCGGGCTGTGGCAGAGGCAAAAACTCGGGCCTGGTAGGAGGTCGGTGAGGCCATGGAGAAGGACTACCGGTTGTGTTATGATTTGGGGTTGTTTGGTTTTTGGTTTCTGGGTTTTTCTTAGATTTCTCAGTTTTTGAATCATGCTTCTGTTTATTATTTTTCTGTTTATGTTTTAGTCTTGTTCATGTTTTGTCAAGTTTGGTTTTTGGTCCTGGTCATGGTTCCCGATTCAACTGACGAAGGGTTCGAGGACGAACCAACCCCGGACCCTGTTTACATCATTGAGGACTTCAAGGAGCAGCTTGTCCTCATTCTGGCCCCAGAACCCATAGACGAGGGTTTCGAGGAAGAAGCTCCACCGGATCCTGTCTCTGGGGAGATCAAGGAGCAACTTTTCCTCGTTCTGGTCACCGAGGGTTCGCCAGGCTCTGCTTCAGGCTCCGAGGGTTCTCCAGGCTCACAGCCTGTCTATGAGGCCCTGGCTCACTGGCGCCCGCCTGAACTCTGTGCCTACTGGGGACAACCTCCCGGTCGCCTGCCTGAACTCTGTGCCTGCTGGGGATGACCTCCCGGTCGCACGCCTGAACTCTGTGCCTGCTGGGGACGACCTCCCGGTCGCCCGCCTGAACTCTGTGCCTGCTGGGGACGACCTCCCGGTCGCCCGCCTGAACTCTGTGCCTGCTGGGGACGACCTCCCGGTCGCCCGCCTGAACTCTGTGCCTGCTGGGGACGACCTCCCGGTCGCCCGCCTGAACTCTGTGCCTGCTGGGGACGACCTCCCGGTCGCCCGCCTGAACTCTGTGCCTGCTGGGGACGACCTCCCGGTCGCCCGCCTGAACTTTGTTTTTGTTTCTGAGGGTTCGCCAGGCTCTGCTTCTGCCTCTTAAATCGTTTTCGCACTTACCATCATGCTGCCTACTTATCTGCGTTCTGGGGTTCCTCCGTTGCACAGATCCTAACAGTTTGGCCTCGAAGCGATTCTGGCAAACCATCCGGCGCCTCAGGAGGGGGAAGCAGTGCTTTGCCAGCACTGTTTATGGTGGGGGTGGGAGGCTACTGACCTCGACTGAGGACATTATCGGGTGGTGGAAGGGGTACTTCGAGGATTTCCTCAATCCTGCCATCACGCATTCCCTGGTGGAAACAGAGGCTGGGGACTCGGGGTTGGACGTTTTCATCACCCAGGCTGAAGTCACCGAGGTGGTTAAAAAGCTCCGCGGTGGCAGGGCTTCAGGGGTAGATGAGATCCGCCCTGAGTACCTCAACTCTCTGGATGTTGTAGGGCTGTCATGGTTGACACGCCTCTTCAACATTGCGTGGCGGTCGGGGACAGTGCCTCTGGACTGGCAGACTGGGGTGATGGTCCCCCTTCATAAGAAGGGTGACCGGAGGGTGTGTTCCAACTACAGGGGGATAACACTCCTCAGCCTCCCTGGTAAGGCCTATGCCAGGGCATTGGAGAGGAGAGTCCAGCCGATAGTCGAACCTCAGCTTCAGGAGGAGCAGTGTGGTTTTCGTCCCAGCCGTGGAACACTGGACCAGCTCTATACCCTCTACAGGGTACTCGATGGTTCATGGGAGTTTGCCCAACCGGTCCAAAAGTGTTTTGTGGACCTGGAGAAAGCATTCGACTGTGTCCCTTGTTATGCCCTGTGGGGGGTGCTCCAGGAGTATGGAATCAGGGGCCGTTTATTACAGGCCATCCGGTCCCTGTACAAGCGGAGCAGGAGTTTGGTCCGCATTGCCGGCACTAAGTCGGACCTGTTCCCGGTGCATGTTGGACTCCGGCAGGGCTGCCCTTTGTCACCTGTCCTGTTCATAACTTTTATTGACAGGATTTCTAGACGCGGCCAAGGGCCGGAGGGGGTCTGGTTTGGGGACCAGTGGATTTCGTCTCTTCTTTTTGCAGATGACGTGGTCCTGCTGGCCCTCTCTAGCCAAGACCTACAGCATGCGCTGGGGCGGTTCACAGCCGAGTATGAAGCGGCTGGGATGAAGATCAGTTCCTCCAAGTCAGAGACCATGGTACTCGACCGGAAAAGGGTGGCTTGTCCTCTTCAGGTTGGAGGGGAGTTCCCGCCTCAAGTGGAGGAGTTCAAGTATCTCGGGGTCTTGTTCACGAGTGAGGGAAGAATGGAGCGGGAGATCGACAGACGGATCGGTGCGGCTCCCGCAGTAAAGGGGGCACCGTGCCGGTCCATTGTGGTGAAGAGACAGCTGAGCCGAAAAGCGAAGCTCTCGATTTACCAGTCGGTCTACGTTCCTACCCTATGGCCATGAACTTTGGGTCATGACCGAAAGAACGAGATCCCGGATGCAAACGGCTGAAATGAGCTTCCTCCGTAGGGTGGCCGGGCACTCCCTTAGAAATTAGGGTGAGGATCTTGGCCATCTGGGAGGGGCTCAGAGTAGAGCCGCTGCTCCTCCACATCGAGAGGAGCCAGTTGAGGTGGCTCAGGCATCTATACCGGATGCCACCTGGACGCCTTCCTCGGGAGGTGTTCCAGGCACGTCCCACCGGGAGGAGGCCCAGGGGACAGCCCAGGACATGCTGGAGGGACTATGTCTCTCGCCTGGCCTGGGAACGCCTTGGGCTCCCCCCAGAGGAGCTGGAGGAGGTGTCTGGGAAGAGGGACGTCTGGGTGTCTCTGCTGAGTCTGCTGCCCCCGCGACTTGGTCCTGGATAAGCGGAAGACGACGAGTACGAGAATAAAGATCTTTGTTTAGCAAAATGAACAGACAAGAAAAAGGGGAATGTTTTAAAACCATATCCATCCAGCTGCAATAAGACAAGTTTTGAGAAAATTTTCTCACAACTTGTAAAAAAAATTTCATTTTTGTAGCAATGAAAATTAGCTAATGTTCATTAGTGCACCAGTAAAGACAAGACTGAACAATAGTTGAATACATGGCATGGCAGTAGGAGAAACATGTCCTTCACATTTTCATGCCATAAGTGGTTTGTCAAGGATCCTATGAACTAGGATTTTCAGTTGACCTCAAGGACTTTCTGGTAAATCATTGAACAGCTTAAAAACGGAAAGCAGTACCTGATGACATTGTTCCTAAGGGAAAGGCTCTGGATATTGTGGACTTGATGTCTTCACGTTTGATGGATGGATGGATGGATGGATGGATGGATGGATGGATGGATGGATGGATGAACGGACGGACGGATGGACGGACGAACAGATAAACTGACGAATGAATGGATGGATGGATGGATGGATGGATGGATGAACGGACGGATGGATGGATAGATGGATTTGTGTTTTAGTAAGCCAATCAGGTCTTTGGCTTACATTTTTCAGCCATGACAATGTGTGCCAAACTGTCTAAATTACATATGAGCCAATTTTCAGAGTTCACAAATGTTCACAAACCACTGTAAAATGTATTGCCTGTACGAAGTGAACATATGCTTTAGGCCCACAGACACAATTTACCAAGCAATAATGATGCATATGAACTAAGCTGATGTGTCTACAGCAAGCGCCTTCCTTAAATCCTCTGGCATTTATTTATCAGGCAAACTGTCAATACTTAGGAGAAAAGGTACAAACAATAATAACAAGAGTTCACTATTTAAGAAAGGTATTGAATGTGTTAAACCTGCAATATATTACACTGCTGTTGGGAGGCCATCCACTCTCGATACTGTGGCAGAGCTTTAGGAGCTTGTTCCAGCTCCCATTTGGTGATCTTACTTTAGTTTTCAATTCATTGCATAGGCTACAAAAATACATCTCCAATGCATGTTTATACTTGTTGTCACTTTTCAAATTGCTGAGTAATTTATACTCACATTTGTCTTTGAATCAGTAAACCAGAGCACAAAGAGAAAACCCTCACAAGTGCATCAAGAAGATACAAGCCTGACCGGAAAAGGCTGAGCAATATTACCAGTTACATGCACACTGGTGATAATTTATATTTTTTACTCTCTATAGCTCTAACCTAAAGTTTTAAAATAGTTACTCAGGAAGATGAACATCTGCATTAATTTTGCACATTCTGTGTAGTCTAATTATCACCCTTTCAACTGCTGAAATTGATGTGATGTTAAAAATAACCTCAACTCAATCCTTCCCTGTTTCTATTACTGTTTGAGCTGAACCCATTTTTATAATCTCTACACAAATAATAAAAAAACACTTTTTTACAAATAACTTCACAAAGCATTACAGTGCAGTTCAGTTTAATGAAGAAGCAGTTTTAATGAATCAGGGTTAGTTTTGGTTATGGGAGATGACACATATATAGATGATAAACGTATTAAATCTTCTCTGTTACATTCTTTCCATTAGCATGCAAAGCACTCAGAAAGGTTTCATGAATTCTTCATTCCCCAAAAGATGTAATGAAGTCCTTCTTCCAATTTGGTCCATCAATAATTAGCAACCCTAACTCAACGGTCTCTGAAAATGGCTGGCAAAGAGAAATCCTATACCATTAATATTGCATTGAACTCTTTCTAGCTTTTTAGCAAGGCAACACGTTTGGACAAGGGCACTTTGCATTACAGTAACTATTTGACAGTTTTTACAAACGGAAAAATTCCAAAGGTTTCTGAAAGCTAAGGAGCTGTTTTGCAAAGTCAATATTTTGTTTGTATGTGCATGTATTTGCAAAATGCACCATGGCTTGTTTGTGCATAGCTTGTTTGTTCACTTGTCAAGAAAAACAGAGAGATCCCCATGTGCTTCACCATCCACCCAGTGTTTAGTTGGGATACAATGCTGCACTAGTAAAGGATATGTAATGGGTCACAGCAAATAATTTATGTTCCCAGTTCCACTGCATAAATTCAGTTTATCAGAAAACCTGGAGATCCAGGTTTCTCACTAATTACTGTAACAAACTCATATGTCATTCAAAAAGATCTGTCTGCTCCATCAAGCAGCAGAAGCCTATGCCATGTCAATGTTTCCAAGGGGAGCTTGCTATACACCCCCTTGGAATTTCTCTGAAATAAGAGCCTAAGAAGACCCTAGGTTCTGAACACCAACTTATCCCCACCAGCAGTGGATAAACCACAGTGGATAAAACCACAGTCTAGCAATGCATGGGAGTGTGAGAACTGTGTTGTGGGTCAGTATTTGCAGCCAAACAGTGTAACTGGAAGTACCACCAGGACTCTCAAATGTGAAGGGCTTGTGTCTACAGCCAGAGAGGAGAAAGTTGGAGAAAAAAACACCTATACATTATTTTTACATTGGACCGGTTTTGGCATATCAAAGACAAATAATACATTATTTTCTGTAAAATTTTTTATACTGTCCAAATCTAAATCTAATATGTGAAATTGTTTGTTTATGTACATCTGTAGTGTGTTTTTAATCAATAAAACTATAAACTGGTTGGTACAGCTGTAAAGGGAGTGGATGCTAGGGCAATTAGCTGCCACATTTAGCTGCTGCTATTGATGTTTTTTGTATTTTCTTTCACGTTTCTTTGGTACTATTGTGTGTTTCTATGAGAAGTGGTGTCGTCCATCACCCATCAGCTGCCGCTGCCTTTCGACGCCTGGAAATCATCTCTCTGACTGACAAATTGATAACCAGACAATTCTGAGCTCCTTTTATTGCTTACCGATGAAACCAGAGGGCTCTCAGCTGCTGGTCTCATTGGTGAGCAATGACAGCCACTTCTTTGGCTGATCTTTGGCTTGTTAGCCAAAGAAGCAGTTGTCATGGAAGGCTAGCCGGAAACCTTCCAGGTAAAACCATCCAGCTAGGACCACAAAAGCCGGAGCAATGCTGAAGCTGAGCTACACAGTCCACAGACTGGAAAACGTAGATTTGCGTGACGGAGTTGGTGACATAGTTAAAATAATCTGTGAGCCTGACTGTGTCTCTCCCCTCCAAGGCAGGCAGCCACTCCTGCATCACTTTCGTCTGCACGACTCTGGCTTTCACACTGCAGACTGGTCCCCCTCGCATGTAAAGGGCCTGGGACAGGAGACCCATATGTCCCCCTCCTCTGTCGGCGGGCCTAATTAAATGCACAGTCTCTCACTAACAAAACCACCTTAATTCATGACCAGACTGACACCTGTCCTGGTAGTTACATCTAGCTCAATGAGGCCTGCAGCACAGGTCGTGGTGGTGGTGTTCTGGCTGTAATCTACCATAAAGATTTGGATTTGTCCCCACTGTCTTTGCCTCTAGCTGGACTCTCCTCTTTTAAATGCCTTGCATTCATAACCAAGCCTCCTATCCCTATCACATTTCTCCTCATCTACCTACCACCAAAACCAAAGTCAAAGATATTTTCAGTTTTATCCAACCTTCTACCCACATTCTGCCCAATATCTTCTTATGTCATGACTCATGATACTTGGGGATTTAAACATGTATGTTGACTCTTCCTCCTGTTATTTTGCAGTGAAATTTCTCAACTTACTGGACTGCTTTAACCCCAGGCAACACGTTGATGTCCCCAGTCATGTTCAAGGTCAAATTCTGGTTCTTGTCATTGACTTTGCCCGCATTAACAGCGTTGTAGTATATGACCTAGGAGTATCTGACCACATGGCTGTATCCATGGGACTACCCTGTTCATCTTCTCATCAAGAGATGGTCAAAAAGGTCAAAATACTATAAAAGAGGCTGAGCCTAGAGATCAAGAGGAAATACTTCTACAATCATCTTTGATCCATCCAGATTGATACATCGATTCATAATTTTAGATGTGCCTGGTTGAAATAAAATCCTCTGTCTACAGCAAACAGCCTCTAAGACATTTTGCATCGGCAGGTGGCTAAAGCTTCTAATAGTAGTATATATATATATATATTTTTTTATTATTAACATAACACATAACATGTTTAGTAATTCATGTAATTACTTGAAAAGTTGCATTGCTAACCACAAGGCTTTTACTCAATGCTTCACAAGCTGTAGCAAAAGGCTATAAATAGTTTTATTTTCCTGCACTACACTAATACAAATACACAAACAAATAAACAAACACCATCAAAGATTGCCTTATAACTACACATTTCCCTAGTCAGTGATTAAACAATTCAAAGTTACAACATTTTTTTAAATATTAATTGATTTTTAGCTACAGTATTTTTCTGATAATACATCTCACAACAATAGTGAGTGTGAAATACTAATTTAAAATTGTTCCAGTTCCATTGTTATTCTAGTGGTAATGTGCTTAATATTTCTCAGGCAAAGTAGTATGGAGTACTTTCTTCAGAAGTCTTCAAGTCCATGCACAACCAAGATGGCAGCTGAGCTCTCTGATCCTGCAGATGCTGTCAAAAGCATTGCATGTGTTTAAAAACAATTAAGAATTGTTTTTATGAGTTTGTTAAATTTCCCACTAAATTAACATTAGACTAACCTAAAAATTAGCTGTTAGATTAATTGAGTAATTGAAAAAAAATCATTAGATCAGTTGCTAAAAAAATAATTATTAGGTGGAGCCCAACTGAATAGCTCCAAAACTGAAGCAATTCTAATTGGCACTCCCCATCAGCTCCACTCATCCCTCATAACCACCTTTACTTTCTCTGGTCAAGACATCCAACTCTCCTCTTCTGTCACCAGCCTTGGAGTCCAGTTTAACTGCCACCTCACTTTCAACTCCTACATCACCTCTGCAAGACCTCATTCTTCCACTTAGAAAACATTACAAACCTCCATCCATCATTCACCCTCTCTGACACTGAAAGACATATCCATGTCTTCACGTCCTCCACACTAACCTACTGTAATACCCTCCTTCCTGGTATTTCAAACCAAAATCTCCAACAGCTTCAGTCTATTCAGAATAGTGCCGCCAGAATTCTAACAAAAACTAAAAAATGTGACCACATTACTCCAGTCCTCCATTTCCTCCATTGTCTTGTTGTCTCTGCCCACATCCAATACAAGTTATACATCCTCACCTATCTGTATGTCCACAGAAATGCCCTCAATTACATTAAAAGGGGACATATCATGCTTTTAAATCCTTCCTTTTCACACTTAAATCACTCAGTTGTGGCCTATATAAAGTGAAACTGCAATGCTTCTGAATTCCTTGTTATTGTAGCTCCACATGCCTCTTTTTTACCCCAGTTCTGAGGTGCATCTGAGAGCAACTCGTTTTGTTTGCGGTCTCTATAAACCCTCTTGAGGCACTTCACACCCTCCCGGTCAAAGAACGCTCTACTTTGATACGTTCGGCCATTTTTGTAGTTTGGTAACAATTTCCTAGCGCTGCAAAAACAAGACAAAAATGGCTAAAACAATGCAAAACTGTAAATGTAATAATACTATCCAAAGTACGCAGTACGTTTATGTCCTCAAAGAGCGAAAAGTGAGCACACAGCGCTAACATAAGCAGAGAGCATGATGCTACTGCTATCAAAACAGTGGCCAGGACGTCATATCAACACACAAGAAATTCATGTCTACATTAAAGTTTGTTGTCATATCAGCCTTATTTGCAACTTACTGCTTTGCTGCATCTGTCGTTTCCATAGACAGAAGGAACTGACCCATTAATCAGAAGAATTCTTTCAGCAAATCCTTCTTGATGCTGGCGGAGGTTGCTGTCCTTAGAGTGGGGAAATAGGAATTTTCCAACTGATATGGGCAGATTTACATGAAAAATAAAATTTAACCAGGCACATCGAAGAGGTTCTGATGCTGGGAGATAGTGAAATGAATTTTATGGGTTAATACACCCAACAACCGCACCAAACTTATCCTCTTTCAGCATAGGCAAACTTGAGATTGGACTACAAAATCACAGCGAGAAATAAATATAGCGGATACGCGAAATGGATGGGCTGGAAGTCCATGACCTTATTTAGCTGTTCCACAACAAATACTGTGACGTAACAGTTGGAAAAACATAACAGACATTTCAACCTGGAAAGACTCACAAAGAGAAGACAGGGATGCAATTAGAAAAGTTTATTAGTGAATGTTTATTTCTTTAGCGCTCGGACCCCAGTGGAAGACATGAATGCTGAGAATGACGTGTTTGAATGAACATCTTAGGGTTAGATTTAGAAATGTCTTCCCCCTTGGGATCCGATCCTGGTGGTGGAGTGGAGGCCTGAGGAGATTTGGAAGAAGTTAGGAAGCCAAACGGTGGAGATGGGGTGGAGGAAGGTCAAAGTTCAGCTGCAGAACGGAGGGTTCCATGGATGAAGATCTTTTAAAGCGAAGCCTTGAAGGATGATTGGCCAGGGAGAAATGCAGACTTGACGCTGATTGGTGGAGCAGAGCTGCATGGAGGAGTAATTAGATGAAGCTGGAGGTGATGGTGAGTCTTCCATGTTGAATTTTCGTTTAAACTTCATAACATGATAGAGAAAACCGAACGGACTGGAAAATATGACTCAAACAGAATATAAAGTATCTCTGCAACACCTAGGGAGACTAAATTCAACTTTTCTGCACTCCTACAGACTACAAGTACACAACAAAATATATTTAAAGGCTAAAAAAGTGGATTTTGCATAATATGTCCCTTTTAAAGAACAGTCTGTGTGGGGAGTGAGAAGATCAACAATTTCTTTAGAACTCTTCCCAAAGACCAAAGACCAAACTAACTTCTAGGGGAAACTTCTGCACAGCTAAGCCTTGCCTGTGAAATGCATTGCTAGAACAACTCGCGAAACTACCGACTGTAGTCCTTCACAAAAGAAACTGAAGACTCCGCTGTTCAAAAGATTTTTAAGCTAGTTTAATTTTAATCATCTCAGATAGTTTTTTTGCTTTTTGTTTAATTAGGCCCGAGCAGGAAGCCTGCAAGGGTAATCGTAGGATTTCTTATTCTTTCTTTCTTCCATTGCCTCTTTGCGGGGCAATTTGGGGACTTTGCCATGCACGAAAACTCACAAGATTTTACCCAAAATTGTCCCCCGCGTGAAATTCTTGTTCCTTAATGTTGTTGTCAGTGGGCGTGGCCAAACGGCTCTACAGCGCCCCCTAAAGTGAGGTAGGCCGAACCGTAAGAAGTAGAGATCTGAAATTTGACACACATCTCCTCAAACCAAGAAAAAAAGTCTCTTGGGGGTATGCCCTAAAACGCACAGGAAGTCGGCCATTTTGGGTCAAAGGCCAATTTTAGGCAGTTTTTCACTTTTACTCACCTCGAACTTTAACGAACTCCTCCTAGGGATTTTGAGCTATCGGCTTCATATTTGGTCAATATGCAGTTAAGGCATGGGGGATTAAAAGTTATCAAAATCGTGAGTTTTCGGCCATGTTTAGGGGGCGTGGCCGGGGCACGAAAACGGCGTTCGCGCCCAAAGTGAAAAAATGCAATATCTTTCACAAAGAAATGCCAAATCACACCAAAGTTGGCATGAAGGAGGACCTTCGGGTTCCCTACAATCCTATGAGGTCATATGCTGACATCATAAAAGTCCCGCCTCCTGGGAACAGGAAGTCACTTTTTTTACTTGGAAAGGTCGCTATCTGCCTGTCTACTCTCAATCTGCTTCAAACTGTGTCAGGTGACTGATATCTAGTGGGTCTAACATTGTTTGAAGCACAGTAACTTTTCATAAAAGGGCGAAGTTGGACATCACGCCATGGCCATACGTTTGGCTTTAATTTTCACATACATCTTCTGATCTGCACCAAATTCAATGTGATTAACTAACAGAGATCTGATGACATATTTGATGGGCATGGCCTAATTCATCCACAGCGCCCCCTCGAAATTTTTAAAAAATCAGCCCCAAGCCATGCTTTGACCGAGGAATCTGACATTTGGTACACATATGTAACTTGTAAAGACCTCCAAAAAAGTCTCTTGGAGCGTTGGTCCAAACCCTACAGGAAGTCGGCCATTTAGGATTGAATTTGCCATTTTGACCCCGGATTTGCCCTTTCTAGCCCGCATATCTGAGCAAACTCCTCCTACAGCTTTTGACTTAGAGACTTGAAAATCACTCAGTATACTCTTAAGGCAATGTGGATCAAGAGTTATCAAAAGCTTTTTGCTACATGAAAGTATGTGGGCGTGGCCAAGCCTCAAAATTTGACGTCTCGCCATAAAAAAGGAAACTGTTATAGTTCCTACAAGGAAAATTACAGACACATAAAACTTTCTGGGATTGATCCATATGACACCCTGATCAATATGCAATGGTCAAATACTGGCATCATCGAAGCCCTGCCCCCTGAGAACAGGAATTGTAATGTTTCACTCAGTGTGGTCTATGTTTGATCCCCTTCACCTAATCAACATGAAACTGTCCCAAGTGACAGATAACATGATGGTCTAATTTTGTCTCCAGTACTGACAGGATGGCTAGAGGGTGTGGCCATGGTGGCGTGGCGAAGTCTGATGTCATGCCATGGCCATACGTTTGGCTTTAACTTCCACATACATCATCTGATCTGCACTAAATTTAATGTGATTTATCCTAGTCCAGTCCCCAACAGAGATCTGATGACATATTTGGTGGGCGTGGCCTAATTCGTCCACAGCGCCCCCTAGAAAATGTTTAAAAATCAGCCCCAAGCCATGCTTTGACCGAGGAATCTGAAATTTGGTACACGTATGTAACTTCTCAGGGCCTACAAAAAAGTCTCTTGCAGCATTGGTCCAAACCCCACAGGAAGTCGGCCATTTTGGATTGAATTTGTTATTTTGACCCCAGATTTGCCCTTTCTAGCCCGCATATCTGAGCAAACTCCTCCTACAGCTTTTGACTTAGAGACTTGCAAATCACTCAGTATACTCTTAAGGCATTGGGGATCAAAAGTTATCAAAAGCTTTTTGATACATGAAAGCGTGTGGGCGTGGCCACACCTCAAAATATGACTTCTCGCCATGAAAGACGAAATTGATATAGCTCCTACAAGGAAAGTCACAGAGACCTGAAACCTTCTGAGATTGATCTGCCTCTGGCCCTGAACAATATTCTCTGATCAGATGCTGACATCATCAAAGCCCTGCCCCCTGAGAACAGGAAGTGTAATGTTTCACTTAGTGTGGTCCATGTTTGATCCCCTCCACCTAATCAACATGAAACTGTCCCAGGTTACAGATAACATGATCGTCTAAGTTTGTGTCTAGTACTGACTGGTTTGGCTGGAGGGTGTGGCTATGACGGCATGGCGAATTCTGATGTCACGCCACTCAATTGATGACATCACTTTAGCCCCACGCACTAAAAAACAAGGAAGTGCAGCTTCCATATGGAAGGTTGGATTTCCCCCAAATTTTGAATACTTCTCGCCAGACCAGAATTCTGCATGACTGAAGATCATGACATGACGCTCACAGCGCCACCTAGAGGCGACATTTGGAACTGAACGGCAGGCTCGTTGGTGGCGTGCAGCCGGCGATGCCAGGCTCTCGTGGTTGCTGCACAGGCCGAGTTGCGCTGAGGTGCGAGGGCCTTCAATGCTGCTTGCAGCTTTAATTTTATTATTAATGTTTGTTTTTTTTTAGTCTTTTAAATGTGACCCTTTGAGATTGGTTGACTGATGCAAAGTGCAGTATAAATAAAATGTATTATCATTATTAAGATCAAATTATGTTTTTGTGTTTTGTAAATATTCCATTACAGTGTAAAACTGTTCTACATCAAAGGTTTTGTAGTTTTGTCAGTGTAACAATGTCTACATTCCTCACCCATAAATGAATACAGCCAACGTATTTCTCAAAATAAAAAAAAGTCAACTGAAGAAGCAATGGATAAACAAATATTTATACACCTCACAGACAGTAGCTTAAGTATGGGAAATCTGGGCTTTTTGAGGACTTTAAGTCCCTACAGGTACTCTGGATGAGATCATATGTCCCCACACAGTGACAAGGACCTCATTTCATGGGTTCTTAATGCACCTATGTGTCACACACAAACTGACACTAACCCACTACAGTTAAGTGAAACTATTGAATCCTTCAACCGCTTGGTGAACCTGCAAGGCTTCTAACATCATCAATGACGTCACTTATGTAAACAACACACGCCTCAGGGTGGACTTCTTTTAAAACTTCCAGGATTACGTTGCACACAATTCAAAGCCTTAGTCCCATCAGTACATTCAACGCCTGTAAAAAAGAAGTGGTAATTCTACTATTTTGCCCTTTGTCTTCCTTTCCTTTGAGCTATTCATCTCTTCTCTTTCTTTGACAAAAATGCATCCAGACAGGGTTTAAATGGTTTGATAATGTTTAGACTAAATTTTAGACCAAAGAGTTTTGCTTGGATGTAAATCTAGATGAAATATATAGGTTTAAATCATAGCTGTGAATAGACATCTTAGACTCTTGTCCAAATGAGTTCAATGTATAGGTTTGACTTTAAAATTTGGTCTACTGCTCACTGGTATGGAAGCTTTCAACTTTTGTGCTTTACTTGTGAGCAGCTTTTAGAGATTTAGTACCCCTCAAAAATATAAGGACAGCTTTTCTAGTGTACAGTGCAGTGTATGGTAGTTTTTAATAGATGATGGGAGGAGCAACAGTTTTAACACCTGACTACAGAAATGAAACTTAAAATCTGAGTAGAAGGGCACCATCAGTTTCAGACGACTTGTGTTTCTGTCTTGTTGTAATTATGAATATGAATATATTATTTAATATTTAATACTTTAAATAAAAAATAAGTCAACTCAAAGTCAAAGATATTTCAATCAACAAAATTTACAATGCTAAAACAATCCAACTAAACTACCAAACAAAATGAAAGAATAAGGAAGACTAATGGGCTGTGTACAATATAAACAACCTGATCAAAGATGGTTGAAAACCATGACTGAAAGAGTGATGCAACATTACCATGCAATGCTATTTATGTTCGAGAACCAAGGATTATCTTGAAGAATCTGGAATTGAAGTTAGTCTTGGAACTAACTTAGGCAATAATTGGCATACCTTTAGACAACCATTCACAATGCAAGATCAGATAAAATATTATTTTAATAAAATAATATTTAAAGAATGATTTGCTGAATAAAACCAACCTTCTGGATGACCAATTCTCAATGGTGTTTAATGAGCTGCCTTTATTTATTAAAATTAGATTTAAAGAAATATTATTTTGAATAAGAACCAAATCTTTGAGAAATGGGCTTAATTGTGTTACTTAGTTTAGTAAAGTACTATTTAGGGAAATATTATTTTACTAGATTGAAAGCTAACAACCTTTTTGGGTAAATGATCTATAGCAGGCAAGCACGTGTTCTTAGCTGTTACCGGTTAAAGCTAACAAAAGAGGCTTATAACTTATCATCAGAATCAAACACATACCTTTAAAATACCACTAATAAAAGGGTTAAAATGCATAAGCGTGGACGGCGTGTTATGGCCGATTTTCTGTGTTTAAAATCACCCTTTAAATAAAGTTTTTCTTAAATTTAAAAAACAAACACAGAACACACAAACTGTGCACATGTGCTGAGCAGATAATCTGCTAGCACTAAGATGGCTGAGTTTTCAACATAAACAAAACATCATAAAATTAAAAATGTTTAGATTATTTAGTTCTAAACTACTTCCCCCTGCCCAAAACACAACCTCTTACGTGAACCGTGCTGAGGAAAAGTTGTCCAGGGCGACGAAGTTGAAGAAAGCATCCACAGTGAACAAAGGGTTAACTTGCTAACCTCCGTAGCTGTGGGGTGGGGCGGCTCGTTCTGTCGGCCGGCCGAACTGCACATTACTGCTGTAACCACGGTGATGCGGTCCCGTTGTCCTTCCTTCAGACCGGGAAAACTGCGCCACTCGGCATCGTAGAGACAGGGTCTCTGCTGGGAACTCTCTGGAACACAGTTTGCTTCTGTAGACCTCAGAGAGAAAGGTCAAGCCACGCTTGTTCCTTAATTACCCCCGTTCATGAATGAATACCAGATACACAAACAGCAATTCATTCCTACTTAACTTAGTGCATATGATCGCGTGATCATATGACACTCTTGGATCCAGAGATCCAGAGTTATGTCTGTTTGCCAGCAAAGAGACATTATCGCGCTGTTTCCCTCCATCCAGTTCCACTGGGGACCTGCGTGAAAGAGGTCAGTTTGTTGCAAAAGCGGGGTTTTTGTTCGGACAGAGACGTCACAGGAAGTCCGCTGTTATTCCTTGTTTCTGGCTGTGCTGGAAGTAGGTTAATGCGATTTATTTTGAAAGTTCCAGAAAAGTTCGTGCTGGCCTTTCATTTTGAAACCATGGCTGTGGTCCCCACAGTCTGAAAAGGGATCCAACAGAGCCCATCAGTTTTTTTTCTACAAACTCTGGTGAGTCCATATTATCACATTATTGCTTCAACATCCATGAACATCAATCATCAGTACCACTCTGACCATCTCCTGCTGATTTGAATCTCTGATTCTGATTGCAACAGAATTACACTGATTCACACATAAATACACTGAGTGACAAAGGTAGCTAATTTATACTGCTCAGGACTGAAGTAGCTGAAGTGTATGACAGTATTTGACCTTCATAAAACTATTTATTTATTATTCTTTTCACACTAAAACCCTAAACAGCTGGAAACCAGAGGAATGCTTTTATTGTAAAAAGGGGAATATATGGTGTAACAATGAATTGAATCTCAAAAGACTCACAAAGAGAGGGTTGGCAATTAGAAAAGTTTTAGTGATGTGAAATTACATAATTATATCTTTGGCGTTTGGACCTGGGAGGAAGACATGAATGTTGAGAATGATATGAGCTAGGATGAACATTGTAAAGATTATATTTAGAGATGTCTTCCCCCCAAAATAAGGTTGAGGACGTGACGAGGCCTAATTGAGTACTAAGGAGAGTGGGATGAAATACGAAAATGAAAGAAGCGAAAGCCGCAGGAAAGATTAAATCAGAAAAGAGAAGTTGTAAGTATGGTATGAAATAAGGAAGATATTTTAGATGCAGAGGAGATGATAGATATGCCGAAAGGTCCAATATGAAGTGATATTTATGCCGTTTAGGTGATGCAACACTTGATGAAAAGCTTAGAGAGCAGAGTAAGGTGATAGATATGCCGCTTGGCAATGCATGATTATTTCAAACTTGAGAGCAGAGCAAGATGATAGATATGCCGTGTTGGCAATGCAAGGCGATGCAACGCTTGATGAGAGCTTAGAGAGCAGAATAAGGCGATAGTCATGCCGCTTGGCAATGCGTGATGATAGATGCTTGAATAGCAGAGCAAGATGAGAGATATGCCGTGTTGGCAATGCGTGATTATTTTAAAATTTGAGAGCAGAGCAAGATGATAGATATGCCGTGTTGGCAATGCGTGATTATTTCAAACTTTGAGAACAGAGCAAGATGATAGATATGCCGTGTTGGCAATGCAAGGCGATGCAACGCTTGATGAGGGCTTAGAGAGCAGAGTAAGGTGATAGATATGCCGCTTGGCAATGCATGATTATTTCAAACTTGAGAGCAGAGCAAGATGATAGATATGCCATGTTGGCAATGCAGTTCGGAAAATGCATAAAAGAAATGCAGATGAAGTTAAGAAATAAGGTTAAAATAAAGATCTATGAGTCGGGGTTTAGTAATTAATGAACGTCAAGGTAAATGCATGAAAATAAGTAAAGTAATTGCAGAAAGCATGAGAAGACAAGGAATAATCGGCCTCCAATTAAGTACGGGCGAAACGAATAGAAGTACTTTTCGAAGAACATAGGTGAGCTAGAGTGAGGGAGAAAATTAGACAAGACTGGCAGGTGCTGAGGGGAAGAGTCCTGCAAAACAGTAACATGACGATTGAACAAAGCCAATGATGGATAAAGCCAACCACCACCAGGAATTGTGGGGAGCTCTTACCTGAGAGCTGATAAAACATTGAGCAGATAGAATGGAGTGGAAATCTGGGCGAACATAGGAAGAGAAGGATGAAGAAGACTAACGACCCGATGCTGGAGAGCGGCTGAGGGAGAGACCTTGGATCGCTGCAGTAGTGGCTGCTCCTATTCTGAAGGAATTCCATGAAAACTGGATGGAGCGTAATGCATTGAACAGGGACATGCCTATAATATTTGAGGAACCAGGATGCGGACATGGGGCTCCTAGCGTGAGAAATGGGGCATGCAAAGAAAAAGGATTTGAAAGTAGAAAAAGGTTAAACCTGATAAATAATAGAATGCGGGTTGATATAAGTGTAACCCCCTGAGTTCCCCGGAATATAAATATGTTATTGTTGTTTTGAAAACTAACAAATTAAATGTATGCAACTTAATATCTTGAAATAAGATATAATAACTTCCAAGTCTTTTGGTAGGAGTTTGAAAAGAGTTCACTAAAAAGAAAATAAACAGTTGAAGTAAGAAGTCTATTAAAATAGTGTGTTCTGTCACTTTAAGAAGAAAGGATATAGTATAGTTTGTATGGAAAGTACAGCTCAACACGAGATGTGAACGACTAGAGTGCTGTGTATATGTTTTTTGGTTGTTCTGCCTAAAGCCAGATGCTATTGGGTGATGATGCTCTGCTGAAGTCTGGGGCCGGGACTTCAAATCTCCTTATTCACTTTTATCTGATTCTATTCAAGAATGATATCAGAGTGAGTTTTCTGAGTCAGGGAAATTCCTGCTTGTTTTAATGGTAGCTCTTGTTTAAAGCTCTGAGTCCACTCACACACATCACTAATGGTCTGCACATATCACAGTCATGAATATGCATTCATACCTTGGCTGGGAGTTTCAATAAAAAGTCCACAGAATAAAAAAGGACAAACAGTGTCTGTCTGTAATTGGCTATTATCAGAAGTAATATGCAAATATCAAGCTTTTCTCGATTTCTGGTGTTGTTTTTTTTTTGACATACAAATGGACTTTAATTAAACAGGAGTCCACTAAATTAGTCCACTGGCCTTACAAACCATGTTATGGCTTCATATCTTGAATATCGGTGATCATTGTCTCCCAAATGTTACATTTTATATATATTCCTATTGAATTATTTTATTTTTTTTGGTGCTACAGAAAAATGCCGTTGAGATGGTAAGAAGGTTAGTTAAATATGTGTGGTATCAGAAACAATTAAGGCACTAGAGGAGAAAAAAAGCAGCCACAAACTTGAGCAACCATGATCATTAATCACGCATCAAACACACTTAGAAAGAAACTTTTTTTTATTTTAAGTCAAAGCCCTGTCAGCACACAATGATGGAAAACAATAAAGATGTTATCCACCACACAGAACCCTGACAGCTATAGAGCTGTCATTATATGACCATGAAGTCATTTCCATGCCAAACTTGAAAGCATATTATTATCGTTAAACAGCAACAGTAAAATGTCAATCAATGCCATGCCATTATTGCTTCACATTTATTGCCAGAGGTACCCACATGGTCTGATTTTCTTTCCTTATCTGTTTTCTGTCATGATCTTATAATCACCTCAGAAGGGGACTCTGGTTTGTAGTTTTCCTAAAATCTGTCATTCAGTTTATGAAGGGTGCAAGTGAAAGACATTATGCTCTAGCAGCAGAATGAGAAGATTTGATATTTGGTGTCAGTTAAATTTATACTGGGAATGTGCATTTGTGTAGTTTTAAGTGGGATTGTATTTTAAAATGAATATATTCATTCATTCATGAATTCATTTAGTCATGTTTATTTATTCAGGGACAATCCAAAGCCAATGTTAAAATTGTGCAAAGGCCTTTGGACAATTTGCAAATCCAATCCCTGGTTTGGCTTTTTTATTAAAATGAAAGAACATAGGTAATGTGTTTAAGAGCTTTCCTGCAATTTGTAAGTATTAAAAGTTTGTGAAGTTTACATAAATCAAGAACTTTTACATTGGTTAAATGAAGAAATGATGGTTTTATACCTGGTTTCTCGTGGATGATTTTAATACTTCATTGTAATTACACTTCACAGATGATTTTTGACTGGTTAGTTTGAGACAAGACAGACGGACTGACGAATTATAAAATTCTTATTATCTCAAAACAGTTAAGATTTATTTTAAGTGTTTTAGAAATTATTTCTGGCTTAGCGGTAGAGTACGCAATCCATATACAGAGGCTTCAGTCCTTGATGCAGCTTTCCCAGGTTTGATAACTGACCCCGGAGGCCTGAGCTGCATGTGTTCCTCTTCTCTCCTCCCCACTTCCTGTCTGCCTGCTTTGGAAATATAAAAAAAATTAAAATAATGGCCACTAGTGCCACAAATAAAAAAAAGAAAGGATTTTAATATGACTTTTAAAATTTAACTGAAAGTCTAATATTATTCCCATATACTTCAGTTCTGTTACTTGTTAAATGCCATCTTTGAATGTGCAGTTGGATGAGTATACAGTGTGAGGGAGAGAAAAACAAAAGTACTTTGTTTTCTTACTATTTGGAGATACGTACAAGGGATCCAGTCAAACTAACAGTTTCTCTAAACTTGAGTTTTTCTTTTCTGTAACAACAATAAATGTTTCCCGGCAACACAGACAACTGTCTGGATTTACACCTAAAATAGCTTTTATAAGATTGCAGTTGTTCTCCCTTCAGTCACAGACACAATGTTTGCATGAGTGTTTTAGCAGTCCGAGTCTTGCTTACATCTGGTTCTTATTTATTTTGAATTCTGTTCTTTGGAAAAGGACTTCAGAGAGAGAGAGAGATCGTTTGATTAAGCTAAATCTTTATCAGCTAAACTAAACCTACTCCTTCATCTGAAAATCCATTTTAGAACCCCCTTCAATTCATCATAATCATTCAGTTTGCAATTGAAGTGGTAATATTGTGATTCTGATAATATATTTGTCTTACATGAGCTTCATAATTTAGGTTCTCTTATAAAGATCATTTACACTGCAGACAGAGTTTGATAAACTTGAGACTGAATGAAATATTTTAATTAGGCTCACATGACTTTAATACATACTGATAGTACCAATGTATTGTGTATAAACTTTAGTGAGTTATTTATCCATATCTCATGCACTACATATATATATGTATGTGCAGTGTTGTGATTGGAGCTCACACTTTGTGAACTGAACAGTTTAGTTTATTACATAATCAACTTGAAATGGGCACAGACATACCACCCTAGCCTCATTTAACAGCACTCCATTTTCACCCTTGGGGTGAAAAAAAAAAGTTTTTTCCAGGAGCAAATTTTGGCTAGATGGCCTGTGTACTTGGGCAACAGACTATCATGTTTCATGAAACTTTTTGGAACTTTGGTTACTATGTGAGTTGAGATAAGTTTGCTGTGGAACAGGTAGAATAATTAATCTTCTGTGGTGGCTTTACATTTCAAGAATTTTCATTATAATTTTTATTCATTTACTAAATCATGATTTACTGTAAACTGATTTTTTAGATAGGTCACTGTTGTGACTATGAATCTGAATTTATTATTTAATATTTTATATTAATACCTTAATATTTTACCAAATAATATTTCGGTCTGTTAAGGGTTGTCCTGTGAATACCAGCCCAGTAGGGCAGTGGTATTAGGACAACATCGAAAAGGGTGAGCCAAGCTCTGACATTATTGAACAGCAAAACTCTGCACACACATGGAATGAATTCACAAAATTTCTTAAAATACAAGAATTTATTAACAAAAATAAGTCAACTCAAAGTCAAACATATTTCAATCAACAAACTCTTTACCATGATAAAACAATCCAACTAACTCCCAAGAAGAATGAAAGAATAAGGAAGACTAATGGGCTATGTAGAATATAAACAAGTTGATTAAAGATGGTTGAAATCATGACCAAAAGAGTGATGCAACATTACCATGCAATGTTTATGTTTGAGAACCATGGATTATCTTGAAGAATCTGGAAATGAAGTTAAGTTAGTCTTGGAACCAACTTAGGCAATAATCAACATACCTGTAGACAATCATTCACAATGCAAGATCAGATAAAATATTATTTTAATAAAATAATGTTTTAAAGAATGATCTGCGGAATAAAACCAACCTTCTGGATGACCAATTCTCGATGGTGTCTCATTAGTTGCCTTTATTTATTAAAATAATATTTAAAGAAATAGTATTAAGGAAATGGTAAAATATTTAAGGAAATATTTTGGAAAAGAGCCAAATCTTTCTGGAGAAATGGGGCTTAATTGTGTTTACTTAGTTATCAAGTTTAGTAAAATAATGTTTAGGGAACTATTATTTACTGGATTGAAAACTAACAACCTTTCTGGGTAAATATTCTTTAGCAGGCAAGCACGTGTTCTTAGCTGTTAGCAGTTAAAGCTAACAAAAGAAGCTGATAGCTTAGCACCAGAATCAAACACACACCTTTAAAATACCGTTAATAAAAGGGTTAACATGCATAAGCGCGGACAGCGCGTTATGATCAATCTTCTGTGTTTAAAATCACCTTTTAAATAAAGTTTTTCTTAACTTTAAAAACACACAAACACAGCACACAAAACTGAGCACGTGGTAAAGAGCAGATAGCCTGCTAGCACCAAGATAGCCGAGTTCAACACAAACAAAACCAAACTTCATAAAATGAAAACGTTTAGATCATTTCATCCTAAATCACTGCTCTCTGCCCAAACCCCTAACCTCGTTTGAACCGTGCTGAGGAGAAGTTGTCCGGGCGACGACGAAGTTTGAAGAAAGCTCTGTGAACAAAGAGTTAGCTTCAGCTAACCTCCGTAGCTGTTGGGTAGGGGAGCCTCGCTTTGTTGGGCCGACCAAACTGCACAGTTGCTACAGTAACCACGGTGATGCGGTCCCTGTTGTCCTCCTTTCAGACCAGGAAACTGCTTCACTCGGCGTTGTAGAGAAAGCGTCTCTGCTGGGAAACTCTCTAGAAACAAAGTTTGATCTGTAGGCCTCAGAGAGAAAGTCAAGCAACGCTTGTACCTTAATTATCCTGTTCATGAATGAATCTACCGGATACACGAACAGTAAGTCATTCGTACTTAACTTAGTGCATATGATCAATGATCGTATGATACTCTTGGATCCAGTTTGAAGAGTTTATGTCTGTTTGCCTGCAAAAAGACATTAGCGCGCGTGTCTCTCCTGTCCCGGTCATCACCGGCGTGGAAGAGATTGATTCGTTGGAAAGGTGGGGTTTTATACGGCCAGTGGCATCATGGGAAGTTTGCTGTTACCCCCAATTCCTAAGTTGTGGCGGAAGTAGGTTAATGCAATTTATTTTGAAGGTTCCAGAAAATTTCGTACTGCATTTCCTGTTGTAACCATGGCTGTGGGTCCCAACATCACTATCAGCCAGGTGCAGCTTAGAGCAAAAAACTACAGTACTGCTTTGTCCTGCTATATCGGTACCAGGTCAATTCAGCACTCCGTCCTTTTCTTCTCTTTTCTAGGATAACAGGCGAGATCATTTACACCTGCAAGTAAGCTTGGAACATGTGTACCATAGTTTAGATATGTCAGATGCCGCTTGGTTCATGTATACCTACGCCATGTCATGTTGCCGTTTTAACCAGGACACTATAGAGCAGCACACCAGGAGAACAGAAGATTTAAAAAGATTTATTGAAATAATGTTTTTGGCAATGTCAGGAGTGCGTACTCGTCTGGTTGCAGGAATCTGTTCACTATGAGGGATGGAGCTGTTAGATTGAGATAGGTGAGGAGAAATTCTGATCGTCTGAATATTGATCTTACTTGTGGAATCGGATGAAGGTTCCAGGAGGGAGCGGATCAGCCACGGAGACTGAGATTGGCAGGTGAGTGAACTGTGCGAATGGGTTTCCACAGATGGTTGTTGACGTTGGAGGGTGGACAGGCAGGGCAGGTGAAGTGAGGAGCAAACGGGTGATCTGGATTTCTCCGAGCAACTTTGAGGCTGAGGTAACCTCAATGAAGTAGTTACTGATCGGTAGGAGACTGAACCTGGGTTTTCCAGGAAGCAGGTTCTGCTGTTGCCAACACGGAAGGAGCAGGGCCACGGGGGGTTTTTCCAGAGCTGTGTTCGGCAAACAGCAACACTGAAGGAAAATGGAGAGCCAGGGTTAACAATAGGCACAAAGGCAGACAAGGAGCAGGTTTTTGTTGGGTCTGAATACCACTCAGCAGAGTAAACAATCCGACACCTCCTTCAGAGTCTAAGCAGCTTATGAAGCTCTTCGGTGATTGCTCCTGATGCGATGCAGCTGTGTGGCTGCACCTGCCAGTCACACCCTAGTGGGAGAAGGGAGACACAACACTCACACACCATCACAAACCTGCACACAGCTCCGTGGCCTGACACACCATCCTTTAGTGTTTTCACAAAACTCATCAGTGCAATGTTTTGGCATATTTCTGAAGAATAAAAATATGATTTTGGTAGATACTAAAGAAAAGTATCCCAATCCCCTCACATAGCAAAGTAGGCTTTGTCATCTTGCAATATAATTTTTCCATACAGTAGATGATAGTGATGAGCGGTTTCACAAAAAACTGTATTTCTGACATGCACACCTTTGTCGATACGTAGTAATTTAGATACGTTTTCATTTTATTTGTCCGTTTTTCTGGTATGGAAAAATAGTAGGGAGAACTACAATAAACAACCACCTTGCACATGTGAGGCAGTCACTGATCACTGATCAATGTAAATTGAAAAGTACACATCCAGTCTTGTTTGTTTAAACTGTTTTTATCTTTCTGCCTTGCATTCAGTTTGTCTCATTAATCACTGATTGGTGGGCTTTAGCCAAATTATAAATGAGGCTAAAGTTTCAACTGTCTAATATAATTTAAAGCTAATCATGTCCAATTTGTGGAAAAAACTGTGGAACTTAGACAACTGTGAAAAATGTCTATGAAAAATATAAAAAAATATAAAAAAATATAACAAAAATATAACAAAAACTGCTGAAGCATAGAGGGATATCAGTCTGCTCAGATTTCACTACAGGCAGCAAAACTTACTAAGCACAGCTTTGCAACACAGACTAAAAGTACAGAAGGCAGGAGTTTTTGAAAATACTTAAGATATATATTCTTCACTGGCAACTTAATCTGCTGACCTTAGTTAGATGGCTTTTATATATTATCTACATATTTTAAAAATCATATTTTCTGCAGTTTTTTTCAGTGATTCATCATCAGGTCATCAAATTGATTTGGAAACTCAATAAAACATGCCAGTAGGAAATGTCCTGATAACTGCAGATAAACAGCTAAATCTAACTATTAATAATATGCAACTCTGGATTACTGCTCAGTGAATTTTTGGTCTTTATTTGTGTGGTTATTTTCAAAAGGATTGTCATGGTAATAAGTTGGGAAATTGCAGAGAAATAAAACAAAATTACAAAATAAGAGAAGAAGGTATCAAAAAAAGAACTTTGTATTTTAAGAGCTTTCTTCCAAGAGACATTGAGACATTTTTCAATGTAAGTTAATTAGATCTGCTTTATCAGTCTTTACAGTGTTTGTTTAATCTATCTGCCTGTGATGGTGATATTTTCTGTACTAACTGTTTCTTTACTAAGAGGTTTTCTTGATGTCAAAAATGTAAGATCTTATTACTTCAGACATTGTTACAGAAATAAATTTGAATAAGACTTTTCTATTGGTTCCCCAGGTTATTGACAATGATTTAAGCAATGTTTTTGTGCATTCTAACAGGGGCGTATTCTGTTGACACTGACAACATTTTTAGGATATTGCCTTCTGCATTGTTGAAAATTTGTTTTCCTACGCGGTCTGTTAGATTCCACTCAAACATGCTGTAATACCTATGGCCACACCAGCAGGTGATGGTAACAGCTATATTCACATATTTGTTTTGAAAAAGTTCATAGCTAACAGAGTGCCAGGCTGTATTAGCAATGTATGCCGTAGGAGCTTACTCTTCTGGTTTCCAAAGGGCTTCAAATTGTGTCCGTCAGAGCCTTCTGTTTATCCCACTTTAGCAATCATGATGTTACAGGAGATCCTTCCGGCACACAGCCATCAGCATCTACAACAGCTCTTTGGAAAAACAAAAAGAAGAAATATGAGCTCCAACAAAATTTAATTTCCATGTGGGATTATTAAAGTAGTTTTTTTTATTGAACTGAATTGAATGAATAGCTTGTCAGTCAGTCAGTCATTTTCTACAGCTTATTCCATAGTGGGTCGCGGGGAAGCTGGTGCCTGTCTCCAGCAGTATATGGGCGGGAGGCGCGGTACACCCGGCACGGCTCGCCAGTCCATCGCAAGGCAACACACAAACAACCATGTACACACTCATACACCTAAGGGCAATTTAGAGAGACCAATTAATCTAACAGGCATGCCTTTGGACTGTGAGAGGAAGCCGGAGTACCCGGAGAGGACCCATGCATGCACAGGGAGAACATGCAAATTCCATGCAGAAAGGCCCCCGGATGGGAGTTGAACCCAGGACATTCTTGCTGCAAGGCAACAGTGCCACCAACTGCGCCAGTGCGCAGCAGTTTTTAATTATTTTAATCAAAATATTAAATGATTAATTAAACTGAGAACAACAGATTTCTGTGAAGGTTTGTTTTGAATGATGCTTTCATTTTTACAAACTCTGCATTCAGCTTTGCCCTAATAGCTCCCTTACTGTTGTGGTTTCCCATTATGTCATTGTTTCTAATGAAGAAGGACATATGTATGTACTAGATGTACTTGAAATATCTAGTTCATGCATGCACACCATAAACAGCTCCACTATGACAAGCCTTTTTGTTAAATATCTGATTCTCCAAGCAGAAAATCTCAGTTTTGTAAAATATCCATAAATATAAATAAATATAAGTAAATATAAAAAATGTCCCTGTCAACTTTCAGTCCCTGTTCACAGGGACTGAAAGTTATGCTACTTAATTATATCCAATTTATTCTGTTTTATTATTTTGCAGTCTTAGAAGCATTCAGACATTAGCAGAACACATTCAGGATGCCAACAAGAAAAAGCTTTTCAAGTAAAATATTTATAAGTAAGGTTGTTTGTAGGCTGAACTGAGTTTTGAGTTGGAGGAGGTGTTTAAAAGATACTGCATGCATCTCTAATTACAACTTAAAACATTCACTGTGCAATGGTTATTTGCTGACTACATGAATTTATACATTGCAGATTCATGGAAGACCTTGACTTGGACTACAGAGGGACTAAAGCTGCCTGTGGTCCTTATCTGCATATCTGTGGTTCTGCATTTCTCCTGCTTTTCCACATAAAAGTATAGAAGCTGTCTAATTAGACTTCACAGGTCAAAGGTTGTAGAGCTGGAGGAGAAACAGTTTCCCCTGGGAAGGGCATGGTCATGCAGCTTACCATTCCTTGACCTCTCCTTTTGTTCTCCATCATAACTACCAGTTGTGCAAAACAGCAAGAGGACAGCTGTGCACTACACCCATATTAACAGAGCTAGGTAATTTTTCCTCCATTTGTGTTGGAGTGTTGGAGCTTTTTATTGACTGCCTGTGTTGAGGTTGCAGCCCTAGAGTAAGTGCTTTGATAAAGGACTTTTAATCCCAGTCATAAGATTTAGGACTAGAACAGACACTATGTAGCTCTCTTGCTGCCAATAATTGTCACTGTTGTGTAGAATGAAGCAGGTAAATGTCTCTGTTTAAAGATGTTGTGATTACCATGACTTTCGTGATCTCCCACACCACATTTAATACAGGGTATTAGCCTTCACTATTTTTGATTCCATTACAGAGGGAGGGAGGCGATAACAAGTATGTATCTTTCAGAACACTATGTTAGAGGTAATCATGTTTAATGCTTTAAGCACAAGCACAGCTAATGATAAACCACCCGGAAGTAAATATATTTGGTGTATTATGAGTTGTGATTTTAATAATGTACACGCAGTGGCCACTTTATCAGGAACACCTGGTAAATACAGGGTTGAATCTTCTTTTTGTCATATTTACAAGGCTATATGCAGGTTTGTATGTGTGAGTGTGTGTGCCTTTTGCTGTAACATCGTAATCCAAAGATATTCACATCCATGATAGAAACTCAGATCATTTGAAACATATCTGCCTCCACATGTCTAGGCTGTGAGGTGGGAATTGCTGTGTCCCTTTTTCTTTATTTATTATGAGCTGAAGCCCTTCAATTTTTTTAACCTGAATAGACAATTCCCCTAGTTTAAACTTGAGATAGATAGATAGATAGATAGATAGAGTAGGATTGGATGCGATTGGTTGGATGGATGGAGCTGGATGGATGGATAGTATAACTCGATGATATGATTTAGATGAGGGATAGATAAGATAAAAGCTAGATAGATCACTGAGTAGATTAGATACGATAGATAGATAGATAGATAGATAGATAGATAGATAGATAGATAGACAGAAAGATAGATAGACAGAAAGATAGACAGAAAGATAGATAGATATAGCTCTGTCTCCAACTCTAAAAGATAACAAATCAAGCAAACATGAAATGTACATGATAGATGGCTTATTCATTTTCCCTTATTTGTCCATTCTCCAACCATCCTCCTGTGGATGGTGTTTCTGTACTGTAGCAGAGAGCAACTGTCCATCATCTCACCTCAAGTGTAAGTGGGGGAAAGAAGCACTGAATTACTATGAAAACCAAAATAAATTGGTAGAAATAATAGAGTGTTGTCAAAATATTGTATTTTAGATTTATTTCTTTTCTTAATGGCTAATCTTCTTGTAGCAGCAATGAGGGTGGGGATGCTGAAGGGGGACTAATGGTGGGTACGGTAGGAATAAAATTGAAATAGGAAAGCTCTGAGGGATACCTATCTGCAGGGAAAGCTAGTTTATGCAGAAATTCAATTTAAAAGATTGGCTTAGTGACTCAGTCATTGAAGGTAAACCCAATGGTAATTATAAGGTAAATCAAAGGTGAAAGTATGCAAAACACTCTTGTACTCAGCTCTGTCATTCTCATTTGCTGTCACTCCATTCCCTCATTTCCACATATAACCGCACTGCCTACCAGTGAGCTGTAAGCAGGTTGCATGGGATGAAATATAATCAGAAATCTTAATGTTTTGCCTTTATGGTTTAACAAAACTTGACATTCATGAATACTCCTAAACCTGCAATGTGCCAAACTTAGAATAATAACAAAAATTTTAATACCTTTTTTGCTGTCAATTAAAGTGATCCAAATAATTGTAAATACCATTGAAATGGTTCATGTTTGGCTTTTGCTTGTGTTGGGATGGGATGTACAGTATAGCAACAAAAACAACAAAAAGGCAAAAGCTGCCAAATCTCATATTTTTTGCTGGATGAGGATCAAGGAGAAGATGATTCTGAGTGGGAGGTGATAAAAGCAGTCAAATCTCCATAGCCAAAACAGGCAGTTTATCAGGCAATAATAAGGCAATAATAGAAAAACAAGACACTTTTTGAGACTATGACACATAATCCATGGTTTGACATTATAGAATGACATTTTAGAAGCAGCTTCCTATTTGTTCTCCCCTCTGGGATGATCAGGAAGAGTAATTTGTTAGATCGTAGATAGGGGGCTAATAAATAGCTGTGCTAACGGCTCACAAGTCATTTATCCTGACCTTTTCTATCAGGGAAAATCAATTGTCTGTTAATATGCCACCAATAGGGAGAAACCTTTGATTTGTTTGGCTCTAAAACCACATTGATGCTTTTTCACAGGGTTGTGAGCACGTCCTGTTATTGCATTTACCATTGCAGATGAATGTTTGTACCATAACAAACACAATTAAGCAACAATGTAGGAATTTGTCTTACTCTGAAAACATTTCCACAGGAGACTTGCTAAAAAAGGTTGGTACATAAATCTGGGAATGTGCATGATTTATAGTGCCATGTCTTGTGTGCAACTTCATGTAATTCTTAGTTGAAACATTTGCTGAGGCATTTCTCTTTAGAGTATGTGTCCTTTCCCTCCACCTGAGAGATTTGTTTCTGTGCTGCTGCTTTATACTCTAATAAGTATGAAAATGTGGTTGTCAGATTCTAAAATAATGCTGCGTGTGTACATACTTGTTTTCAGTTTGTCCATTTTTGTGCCAGAAATAAGGTGCGATTTTTTCACCAGGCCAATCGAGTTATTCTTTCAAAAGAAATAGTAGGAATGTACACAAATACACACAAAACATGTCTAACCTGCAGCTGGAGTGTTATTTACTTATTTGGAATCATTCCTGCACATTGATTTGTTGCAAGTGACAGTACCAACTGTTGACACAATCTAGGTCATGCCTGTTGTTTGATATTTATGTTTTTTAATATTTATGTTGTGTAAGAATGTTGAAGTTTGGAAAAGTAGTATCGTTTGTGTAGAGTCTTTGTCTCATTGTTCTGTTGCTTCAGATTTTGTGGCGTCTCATAAGGGAGAATAACAGAAAAAAACTCATAGGTTCTTTATAAAACCTACTAGTTTTGGAGCCAGAGTTTGGTACTTTTTCTTAAACATTTTTTCCCTTTTCCCACTGTTTTCTGTACTCAGTAGTAAGCAGGGTAATGAACATAATTAATTTGTTAGCAAATAGAAACTGTGAGAATCAGTATTCTTGAAAGTAAATAAACAAAATTTAAGTATAGAATCTTTAAAGGGCATATATAGAACTGTACCTGACTAATACAGTTTACATTTGTATTCAGAGCAAAAGCAGAAGGTTTGGATAAATTGTGGTGTGCTTATATAACCAATGGTATACCTTGGAGACTAAAAGACTGACAAGAGGAAACTATGACTTTTAACAAACCAGTCTTTTCAACCACATATTTAAGGTGCATGTCTGCTGCTCTAGTAACAACAACAACAACAATAATAATAATAATAATAATAATAATAATAATAAAATAATAATAATAATAATAAGAAGAAGAAGAAGAAGAAGAAGAAGAAGACGATTTTTTTTTACAAAATATTTATTTACAAAATTCAATTAAAACCATGTTACACAATGTCAGAAGTAAATATAGTAATTACATTAACAGCTTATTATATTGCAAAACCCCACAGTTTTGTAAACTCTTCCATGCCCCCCGGGGGGTCTGTGGGGAAACAAAAAATCCCAACCTTTTTTTTTAGCTTTCCCATTGTACTTTCACAGAGCCCCGACATCAAGTTTAGGTCCTGCCTGCAGTTTTTTCTGTCCGAGATAAATAAAAACCATTTTTTTCCTCTGCCAATAAAAAATTAAAATCCGGGGACTAAAAACTGGGGGCTTTTACTATAATAACCCAAAAAATAAAAATGAATTTGGGTTAAACACAGTCCGAAAGGGCGAAAAATTTTTCCCAAAAAAATGTGAAAACTCCCTCAGTCTCCCACTCAACAAAAACATGAAAACACGCTCTCAGACATACTGCAAAAGGACCACTCATTTAAAACCCCAGGATTTTATGACCGATAAAAATGAATTTGGTCGCAATGGCACCGTGAGAAATCCTCCACTGTAAATCCCCAGTTCTTTTTCTTATCGGAGTTTATAAAGCTTTCCTCCACTGCGGTTTTTGCCCTTTTGGGTTTTTTCGTCCACACGGGGGAAACCCCCCTCTCGTGTACAGATTTCTTTATTCAATTTTTTAACGCAGCATTTGTACCCGCTTTTGGCCCCGCTGTGCACAAATCCATCTCTGGATCCGCCTTCGCACAGGGGGGACCGCTGCTCCTAAAATTTGGGTCCCAAAAAGACTTTGGGAAATTGGTCCCGGGGTCAAGGCAGGAACGCTCCCCCTCGAAGCGCAGCTTCAGAAGGGGTCTTTCCCCCGGCAGTCATCTTATCTTTTTTCAGATCCAGGAAACGCCAAAAACCCTCCTGGCGGACCGGATCTTAAGCAGGGAACTCACTTGCTCAGTGTCAGCAAAATCCGGTCCTGCCACCGCCACCAGCTTTCCCACGGTCACTGTCCTGGACCTCCTCAGCACCTTTGACAGGCCCGGGACCGTGCTCCCACTGACGTCCAGTCTCGCACCATGGATTATCGGTTATTCTAAAAGCCAGTACAGAGAATTATGCATTTTGGACCTGTGGAGTTTAAAAACCCGCATGATTTAAAAACGCTCTGTTAAAATCGAGGCAGCCCTTTTAACTTTAAAAACCTAAAATCGGTCAATAACAGAGCAGCATCCAGCCCCAGACCACTAACACATCTGAAGTTGCAGCTGGCCACGTCTCTCCACAGAGTATCTGGAGACCCTAGTAGATACTTCTGTAAAAACCGAATACGGAATGAGGCTGTCTTACTGGCCAGGTGGACAAGACCCTGGCCCCCCCCCTCTTTCGGTAAAAACAAAACAGACTGGGCACCCAATGTAGACCGCCCCAAAAAGAAGTCCACCATCGCAGCCCCCTGATTTTTACCAACAGGTTGGGGGGCAAATCTAAAACAAACAGTTTATGCCACCAAATGTGGAGCAACCAAGTTATTTCAAAACCAGGACTCTGCCCCATAGGACATTTGGGAGTGAAGCCATTTTCCACTTTTTTAGCTTGCTCTTCACTCCTTTTTCAACATTTCCCAGTTTTATCCCAGTGGCTTTGCCCCTAAAAAAAATACCAAAATACTTGAAACCATTTATTCTCCATTGGAGGTTTCGGGGGGAGAACTGGAAGCCATTCAGGCGGGACACCTACAGAAAAGGGCTTCACTTTTTTTCCAGTTCACCCTGGCTGCCGATAAAAAGAGAACTTATCAAACAACTTCACACAGTGTAGTTACATCTTTTTTCATTTATAAAAATGACAACATCATCGGCATATGCAGATAAAACTTTTCTTTTTGTTAAAAACGGTAAAAACAAAATTATGAACACACAATTTTTGGGGGAGGGGGTTTTGGGGGAGTGCGTTAGACCCCCCCGAGAGCGCACAGCCCTGCCGGCGCCTTTACACACTCAAAAAAGGAGCACACAGACTACCATTGACTTTAAAACACTCTCAATGTTTTTTCTTAACAATCCCGGATCTTTGGCAATAAAAACCAGCGCCGAACCTGAATTTTCCATGGTTTCCCAGAGGAAGTTGTGGTCGACGCGGTCAAATGCTTTTTTTTTGTCTAATGCGACCAAGGTTTTTTTTTAAACCCAAGAACTGGAGACTTCCAAAACATGCCAATTAGGTAGATATTATCTACCATGGAGCTGGGGGGCACAAAAGGTCTGATCCCTATGTATGACCTGCTCCATCCCCCTTCATCCTGTTCGCCAGGGGTTTGGGGGAGGATCTTATAATCCCCGCAGAGGAGGGACACAGGATGCCAGTTTTTATATATCTTGTAAGTCCTTCTTCGGGAGAAGGGGGAACACCGTTCTGCGGCATGACAGTGGGAGCAAACCCAGAGGCCAGACTCTCATTGTATACTTTCCGTAGATCTATTGCCACAATCTCCCCAGTATGCATTATAGAAAATTGATGGCGAGCCCCCAAATCCCCGGGGCCCTTTTGGCCCTGCATACTCAGGAGGGCTGTGTGGAGTTCCTGCAACCCCAGAGGGTGCTCCAGCTGTGATCTCATCTCTTCAGAGACTCTGGGTAGTTCATCATAGAACTCCCTTGACAGTTCTTTGTTCCTTTTATATTCGCTCCGAAACAACGAAGAATAGAACTCCACAGCCCTCCTCCTGATCTGCCCCGGTTCACTCAGTTGCTGTGCTGTTTCTGACACCAAGGAGTGAATCAGTTTCCTCTACCAATTTTCCTCTCCCAAATAAAAGAAGAAGGGGTGGGGCATCCATTTCCCTTTATGTTTGGAAACAGGACCTGACCAATGCGCCTGTACTTTGGTTTCCAGCAGGTTTGCCAAAACCAAACTTTTTAGATCTGAGAGCCTCTAAGTGCTCTCGTTCTCCTGTGGTTTCGCTTAGATGTTCCAGTTCCACAATATTCATCTTCAGATCTTTTATAGACCTGGCAATGTCACGAGTAACATTGAGGGTGTTCTGTTGACACAGCAGTTTTATCTGAACTTTACCATAGTCCCACCACTGTTGCAGACAAGTAAACTTGCCTCTCCTTTGTCTACAACCAGTCCAAAAATAACTCTCCTAAATCTCCTTAAAACTATTGTCATGAGTGAAAACTGAGTTAAAATGCCAGTAAGCGCTTTTAGGTAAAATGTTTTTCATAAAAACACCACCTAAAACCAATGAGTGATCCGTAAAACCCACAGGTAAAATCTGGCATGATTTAAACACGTTAAAATGGTGTTTAAAGCAATTAAACCGGTCAAGACGAGCCAACGAAATGTGATTTTCTTTCATATGGGACCATGTATATTGCCTGGAGTCTGCATGCATCCTCCTCCATACATCCATAAGGCCATGAGACGCGACCAGCTGCCGTAGAGCGCGCTGAGCTGCCGGATGCGGCTCTGCATGATTACGGTCTAAAATCTCATTCTCAGTGCAGTTAAAATCCTCTCCTATAAAAACATAGTCCTCTTCCCCATAATCTCTCACCTTCTCCCCAATTTGTTCTAAAAAGCGCTTCTTCTCTGCACTGGCAATAGGAGCATAAATATTAATAAAAACCACACTAAAATTATCAAAACATGCTTTGACCAAAAGACACCTCCCCTGAATGATGTGCCTGACTTCAAAAGAATTTGGGGTGAACACTCTAGAAAAGAGGAAACCAACCCCTGCACTCTGGGAGGTGCCATGGCTCAAAACAACCTCTCCTTTCGACTCTTTATGCCATTCTACCTCATTCAAAGGGTCACTATGAGTTTCTTGCCGTCTGGTAAATCAAAGCACGTTTCACAGCTTCCCTAGCCCCGTTAAGATTCAAAGATGCTATTTTAAAAGAATCCATATTGGGTAAGAAGCTAAAAAAAACATACCAACAGACTATAGAAAATATAAAGTGCTTATGCATTTTATTTTATTCAGAATTGCTTTCTAACGTTAGACTTGTTGTTCTGTAAAACCCACTTCATCTTTGTGTCTAATATGGTAACTATCTGAAAAATAAAAGTTTCTTAAATCAAGGAAAAAACTCTCAATCTTCACTCCTCTCAAGCCTTTTGTTTGCTGCAAAAAAGTAAGAAAAGATTCCGCAGGGTATCTTGGCTCTGCACTACTAGTTTGTGCTACAGACATTTCACTGGCGTCAGAAAAGCAGCTCTCGCTATCACTACTGTCCGAGTCCTCCTTCCGTCCTTTATTCATCTGCTTGCCAACCTGAGGAGCAGCTACAGCATTCTTCCTCTTGCTTCGCTTTGTTAACGGACCTGAAGCCTCCAATTCCATCTTTTCTTCATTTCCACCCCTCTTTTGTTCCACGTCAGCCTCTGAAGCTGCTCCTGCCCTGTGTTTCTCTGAGCTTCTATTCCCTTCCTCCATCTGTACCTCACTTTCCTTTCTCATATCTCCGCACATCAAGTACTCAACACTGCCCTTCTCATGTCCATGCTCCTTGCCCTCGTCATCTATTTCCCCACCGTCACCGCCGTTTGCATACCTTCCACCCCCCCTCACATCCTTGTCATCGCCCTTCCCTACACACAATTTCACCAAAGATTCACCTCCGTTCACGTTCGGCACTTTAATAAAACTACTTGAGCTTTCCCCAGCGGGGGGGTCTTCCTCGCTGGGCACAGGCCCTTCTGTAGTGATGATACTCAGCTTTACTTATCCATAATTCCTGATGAACCCAACCAGTTAGATAGACTACAAGCATGTCTTGAAGATATAAAAACTTGGATGACTTTAAATTTTTTGCTTCTAAATTCAGACAAGACAGAAGTTGTTGTCTTTGGACTGGAGTCTTTAAAAAAGAAACTGCTTAGTCAATTACTTAACCTGGATGGCATTAAATTGACCTCCGGTAATAAAGTAAAAAACCCTGGTGTTATTTTTGACCAGGTCATGTCATTTAAATCCCATATTAAACAGGTTTCTAGGATTTCCTTCTTTCACCTCCGGAACATTGCCAAAATTAGCAAATATCCTATCCAGGAGTGATGCTGAAAAACTAGTCCATCCATTTGTTACTTCAAGGCTGGACTATTGTAATTCTTTACTATAAGGATGTCCACAAAATGCAGTTAAAAGCCTTCAGCTGATTCAAAATGCTGCAGCAAGAGTTCTGATGAAAATTAAAAAGAGTGATCATATTTCTCATATTTTAGCTTCCCTTCATTGGCTCCCTGTTAAATCCAGAATATAATTCTAAAATCTCCTCCTCACATATAAAGCCCTTAATGATTTAGCTCCATCGTACATCAGAGATCTGATTGTTCCATATGTTCCTAACAGGGCACTTTGTTCTCAGAGTGCAGGATTGGTGGTTCCTAGAGTCTCTAGAAGTAGAATGGGAGGCAGATCCTTTAGTTATCAGGCTCCTTTCCTGTGGAACCAGCTCCCGGTTTTGGTCCGTGAGGCAGACACCTTCTCTACTTTTAAGGCTAGGCTTAAAACTTTCCTTTTTGATAAAGCTTATAGTTAGAGTGGCTTAGTTTATCAGGGAGAGAGCCTTGCTCCCTCCATGTTGGATGGAGTAAGGGGGAGTCAGGTTTAGCCTAAACCGGCTCAGTTATGGTTGAGGTGCAAACCCACCCTCCATCCCTGCTACCTGTATGACCCCTTCTCTTTTCCAATGGTTATGGTCAGTCTGACAGAGAGAGGTATCCCAATCCTTGTGGTTTTTAGTATAACAATAACCATCAGTGGTACCCTTTGTGGGATGCCTTGAAACGACATTGTTGAAAATAAGCGCTGTTTAACTAAATAATCTGAACTGAAACTTTCTGTGTAGTCATGCTGCTATAGGCTTAGGCTGCTGGAGGACATAATGACCACTTTCACCCTCTTCGCTACATTCTTACACTACTCTCAAATTTTGCATTATTTGCTGTTATTTCAGCTTTTAACTTTGTTCTCTCTCTTTTCTCTTCCTAGAAGCTACACCTGGCCTGACTCTGTCTACCTGTGACACCTTTCTGTGACACCTTTTGTCTGATCTTCTGCTGGCAACAACTTAATGCTCACCCTCTACCGATGATCCACATGGCCTTGTCTTTTAGTGTTTAACCCTTTCTCTCTCCTAGACATGGCGATTGACTGAGCTTTTACCGTAACCAATTATATGTGCTCTCTTTCAGACTCTAACCTTGAAAACTGGCTCAGAGTTTATATGTTCTTTCTTTCTAGGTGAAATGACTAAAGGAGCTACATCCATTAACATTTACTTTTCCTTCCCATAGAAAGTACTCCTGGATCAGTGCTTCTTTGTTCTCTTTGTGTCTCTGCTCTGTTCTCTCTAACCCCCAGTCGGTCGTGGCAGATGGCCGCTCACACTGTGTTGTGAATTGGCGCTATATAAATAAAACTGAATTGAATTGAATTGAATTGAATTTAAAAAGTGCCATTTAATGTTGTGCTTTTCTGTTTGCACCTAGACTATATTTTATTAGCCTATGTTTGGTATTTTTCATTCAGGTTCAAGTTTTGGATGCTGAAAGTTTAAAGAAAGGGTAGAAAAACAGTCAGCTTGTATGATTTCTTTTCTACAATTTTGCTGATTTAAAAAATGTTCTCAGAAATCAAGGGTGCTACAAAACCAATCATGGTAAAATACTATACAAATTTGAACGTTTACATATTTTTATTGTAATACAGGATACACTATACAAGGATAATGCAAAAAAAAAACAACTAAAAACACTAAAATTACCGGCCTTTTCTGCAATTTCACAATTTAGAAAAGGGTTTCACAAATCCGAATGTTTTAAATGACTCTACAGCTTATCTACAATACACCTTATCAGATTGAAAAAAAACAAAACATTTTGGGGCTTATATCACCTACATGATGAAAGCTAGATCCAAAAATATCACTAATACGGTGATCACTAATCACTGTATTAAGCTTTCACAAATTGAATAAAATCCATGTCCATGTTTAAATGATTCTGCTCATTGTGTAGAAATAAATTCAGTCCAGTTTAGTAGTTGTCAAACTAGAGCAGATTTGAGATGGTCCAGGTAGTAAAAATAATGTTGGAATGGCCCTATAGCCATTTCTCGACATGAAAGTTTACTTCTGCTCCATAACAAGAAATAACAGGTAAACTCCAGGCAGTCGGAGGGTGTACTCTCAGTTTCAATGGTTCCTACAGAATCCACTGCTTACAGCCTTCAAGCCAAGCATAGCAAAAAGTTCATAGTTTGTATCTAACATTCAGCCAGGCTGACCATGTCTCAACAAGGACATGGCGCCCCTTGCAGCTTTACACCTAGCACCGGCTAGGATTTAGACAGCCACACTAAGTTTTTGTGCTAATATTATGATCATTTGAATAAGGACATTCACAAAATCCCACAGATGTTTAATTAATCTAAAGAATAAATTTACCTTAGCCGATTCTTGATTATTCGATTCTCCTTTGAATTTTGCTGGGTGATATAGAAAAAATATTAGGAATAACCATGGTAGTTATGCCAGACTGCACAAGTCTTGAGTGCTGCGCCTGGGATTTTAAGCCGAGCAATATTCATCCCAATAATTTAAAAAATATCATCCTAACGACTCAAAAAAGCATTTTCTTACAATATTCCACTCAATAATGCACTAAAGTTCATGCAACTCCACCATCCGTCATGACTTAACCTGGTAAATTCTTGCTAGCTGTTCATTTAGACACTTATTTCATTTTGTTTTATTTATTTATTTTCGAGCATTTTGGCGTTCCATAGTAATGCCCCTGTTTAGTTTTACTTCTCTGTTGTAAGCAGAGGGATAGTGCATCCTGGAAAGCAGAATAAACACTTTGACAGAATAATTTATTTATGCTGTCAACATTTCATTTTACTCCATTTCCAAAACCCAGAATGTGTAAATAGAGAGAGAGCCAAAATAAGAGGTCAGTTGCCAGTCAAATAGGGAAAATGTGAATAAAGGCTAAAATCGGAGGTACATTTTCAAGGTTGAGCAAATACTAGTTGAGATGACGGCAATATAAACATGCATGTGATGAGCCGTGGTCAACACCTTACTAAAACGAAAATGGAGAGCTTTCTGTGGATAAAAGAATACATTTGATAAACCTTTATTTTGTTTTCAGACAATCTGCTTAAATGCCATGGGTAAAGGTAACAAGGTCCTATAACAAGGATGTTATAGGACAACTATTGCATTCATATTTATTATTCTTTATTATTTCTTCTGCGAGAAAAGAAAAGCACCTCTGAAAGGAATCCTAGACGACCTAAAGCTGCATTATTGATTATTTAAACCACAAAAACATACCTGAAAACATGCCCCAAGAGATTACAAATGCCAACTTTACTTCTAGCACAGCCTTGTACTGTCAGTGCCCTGCATCTTTATCAGCATTTCTACCTTTCTCACTTACCTCAGCTTCCCAATTTATATGTAAATATCCCTCCTTTAAACATTGCTATATGCATATCTATCCGTTCGTGGCACAGAACCCGAAAACCATCAACAAATAGCTTGGGCCTTCACATGAAAAGCATCCATATGAGTCATTAAAATTCAGTGCTTGCTGTGTGGCCTAGTGAAAAAAGAAAATATCACAGAAGAGTTTGCATTCTCTACCATCTGTGACAAGTATTCTGTGACCAAAATATTGCACTGTACATTCTGTAAGCAGCTAAAAGTTGGAGTTAAATTTAAGCAAGTAATAAACTTTGTGTTATACAAATATTTAACTAGTATTATAAAGCAATCAATTTAAATTGGCATTAAAGAGGGAAAGTACTGGCTATGACAATTAAAGATGATGTTCCATCTGCCAGCGGACAAACGTCAACACTCTGCAAACAGTCAGTCAGTCAGTCATTTTCTACCGCTTATTCCATAGTGGGTCGCAGGGGAAGCTGGTGCATGTCTCCAGCAGTCTATGGGCAGGAGGCGGGGTCACTCTGCAAACAATGAAAGTAAAAAAAAAGAGGATTAACTGATCTGTAAATAAAATAAAGTTTTCCACAGTTGGAAGAATGTAACTTACTCATTTGACCAATTCCACTGCTGTTTTTATTCTTCTCTCTGAGGACAACTCTACTATAATTTTTTTATTTATATTTATAATATAAACTATATAAATGATTTATCCAATAAATATTAATGTACATGCACTTGTTGCCGATCCTTTAATGTTTAATGGATTACTGTGAAATTGATCTGGAGTTGTATGATACAATAATATTGGAGTCAGACACCCTGTCCTTGATTAACAAGCAATGCTTCTCTAATGGGTTCTTACCTCAACCCCTTAAAAAGAAAATAGGGTTTTCAGGTGCAACAAAAATGTATTTGCCTATATTTATGCTACAAAGGCTAGAAAACAGGAAATTTTTAAGCAGTTTTTGTACATGTTTTACTTCTGTGAGGTAACCGTCTAACTGGTTTGTGTGGCGTTATGCTGTTTGCTCACATTGAAACAAACATCTTTCTCAGGTGAATATGACCACAGGGCAGCATGGTTTGAGGCCTCATTTGTTCTTGTACAGTGAGTAATTGGCTAAAGAGCAGGGACTCTTTTCACAGTCTTGTCAGATAGTTTTTAAGACTTGCTACTTCTTCTTTTGTCCTGTCCTTCAAATTTTTTGAGGGCACATTGCATAGCGCTTTTCAGAAGTATTCATACCCCTTTTTCACTCTTTGCCATGTTATAACCACAAACTGACACATATTTCTATTTATGTAATTGACCAAGACAATGTAGTGCATAATAGCAAAGTGGAAGGTAAAAGATAAAGGTTTTGCACTTTTCTATACATAACTAAAAGCATGGTGTGGATTTGCATTCAGCCCACTGAGTTATTACTTTGAAATATCATCTTCTGCTGCAGTTACAGCTGCTATTCACTTGAGGTATTCCATTGTAGCTCTGGCTGTATGTTTAGGATCACTGTCCTGCTGGAATTAGAACCTCCTTAAGTCTTAAGCCTTTTGCTCCATCTAAGAGGTTGTCTTCTACGATTGCCCTGTATTGCATCTGTATTTAACTTGGTCCCATCAACTGACGAATCTGGAGTTGTATGAAGAAAAAGCAGCATTGACAGCATGATGCCCACAGCATGATGCTGCAACCACAATATTTCACCAAAAGGGATGGTATGTTCAGAGTTATGTCCAGTGTTATTTTTCCATCAAACATATCATTTTGCATGTAAGCTAAATGGTTATGTTTTGGTCTCATCTGACCAGCGCACCCACATTCACATAAATGCTGTGTTCCCTAAATGACCAAACTGCAACAGGGACTTCCTGTTGGCTTTTTTCAACAATGGATTTCTTCTTCTGCTCTTCTATAAAACCCAGAATTGTGAAATGCATGACTATTAGCTGTCTGTCAACAGATTGCCCCACTGGAGCTGTGGAACGCGGCAGCTCCTCCAGAGTGACCATGGGCCTCTAGGCTGTTTCTTTGCTTAACGCTTGAGGAATGCTTTGAAATGGTAAAACATTGTTTTACCACCCTGCTTTAAATGTCTTGACAACTTTACTTTTGACTGGTGTGTGTGTGGATTATTGTTCTCTAACGAACCTCTCCGGCCTTGACAGAACAGCTGTATTGATAGAGATTAAGTAAAAAACAGCTGGACCCTTAATTACTCCTAAAATTACCTTTGAAGGCATTTATTTGCACAAAAATGTATTTAGAGGTATTAGAATAAAGGGCTCTGGATATGAAAGCAGGTCACACTCTGTAAAACCACATATCCATCTTCCTCCCAGCTGTGTGCTACTTGTTCATGTTTTATAACATAAAGTCTTTAAAAAACAGTGTTTTATAAAGTTTGTGGCTTTAATATGAAAAAGTGGGGGAACATACAGACACGCACGGTGGTGCAGTTGGTAGCTCTGTTGCCATTCAGCAAGAAGGTCCTGGGTTTGACTCCAGGCTGGGGGTCTTTCTGCTTGTGAATGATGTGTGCGCATGGTTGTTTGTGTGTTGCCCTGCGATGGATTGGTGGCCTGTCCAGGGTGTACCCTGCCTCCGGCCCATAGACTGCTGGAGATAGGCAACAGCTTCCCCACGACCCACTATGGAAGAAGAGGTATAGAAAATGACTGACTGACACACTAAACAAGAATCTTGCACAGTACTGCAAATACACAAACAAAAACAGTGTGCACAATGATAACTTACTCGTGATTATGGTGACTAATCTGCCAAATGCTTCATCATTCAGGAATAGGAGGGGAATTAATCTGACAGCAGCTGGCCCCAGTTGTTCTCAGTTCTTACAAAACACTTTCAAGGCCCTTATTTCAGTAGTGAACAGCTCCTGTGCATCAGCGCATCTTTCTCTAAACTGTTAGCATGTATTCTTAAAAGCAAACAATAAGTTGTGCAGGGAGAAGTGGACTGAAAGAATATTGCAAACTTCGACATCAAATACAGAACTGTGAATGACACTTCAGAGGGGGATTTAGCAGGGGAGAAACATGTGTGTGTGTTAAAGAGGAAGCTGATGGTCATATAGTGGGCACTGGGGAAGAAAAATATGATAAATCAGAGGGAAGTACAGATGGAATTGGTGTAAGAGCATAGAAGGTACATGGGTGAGCATGTCAGGTTATTTACTTTGCTGTGCCATCAGGAGATTTGGCAACATTGGCAGGAGGCTGGTTTTCTAATATCAGCACTTTAAATCTGATGTAAATCTTGAAGATTTGGCTCTTGAGATGAACCACTGATATAGTAAAGGAGCACTTGCTCCTTTACTATTTAAATCACTTCATAGCAATAACCCTATTGTCATATTAATTCAAAATATATAATTCCAAAAGCAATCAGAAGTTTTTATTCATGTATTTCTTAGCTATAAGTATCAATTATGCGGGAGCCCCCCATGGTGATACTAGCTCCTACAGCTGGATTGCTTGAAGTGCACTAAAGCCAAATGATATCCAAGACCAATTTTTAACTGGACAGCACATTCATTTACATCTCTATATCAGGTTGGCACCCTATTATTTTTTTAGTATCACAGCCTTCAGCTCCTAAGTCTGTTTTCTAGTAGGTAGGTGCATAGTGCCCAAGTCATCACTGAACAAAACAGTGTCTCTGCTTGATTACTGTTCATCATCATACACTTAAATGTCTGAATAAAGGATGAAAGAAAAAAAAAAGTTAAGACTGGAGGACACATCAGCCTTTAAAAGTAAATTAGGTAAAATCAGGCTTCTGGAGTATTTTGATATGTCTCTCAAGTGTCTTTTCTGCTCAGTTTCTATTGTAATTTTTGTATATATTTTTAATGTGCTACCACACACTGTGTCACTGACTAAATGGGGTTCCAACCAAAATGGAGCCAAACACACAAAAACTATGGTTTAGTGCTGCTGTGAGTGATTTTAGTGTCGTAAATTGTACTAAATCAATAATTGTTGGCTACAATGGTAACATTTGAAATTTACTTAAATGATAATTTTAAGATAGCAGCAATTCACATGGAGGACAAAAACCCTCAGCGGTGCTCCATTTGGGCTATTTCATGAGACCAGCAACTTCACAAATAAATGGAAGTGCAAATATACTGTATATATAACAGCTTCCACATGCAAATTACCTAATAACTCTAATACATTGCTAGAACTATTGAGGAAATTTCTCATTTGGAGAATACATCTTGTCACAATGTGTGGAAGAGAACCATTTTGCCTCGGTGCAGTGACAGAACATAACAAAGAGATTTCAGTCTGCTCTGAACTATCATTAATCCAGAGTAGGTTAGGGTAGCTTAGTTTCTCTTTCACATCTAAATCTTCAAAGTAGATGTTATATTGCTATTCACCGTGGTAGGCTGAATGAGGATTTTGCTTTGATGTGAAGAAACATTTTTGAAAAATTGACATTTTACATAATCTAAATGTCCTGAAAGGTGTGCAAAAACCACAGCATTAAAAACCAAATAATATGCCAACACAACTAATCTGAAGAAATGTGTCATTTTTTTCCAAGTAGAGATTTTCAAACTAAACTAGGGATGTCTTAGGAATACTAGGGAAAAGAATGTTATTTTGGTCTGGTGATACCAGTATGAGTCTATTAAGATTATTTACTTGTCCATATTATGCCCCAATCCAATCCTGCAGTATCTCCTATCAGTTTTCTGTTTAAAAACAGATATTGTTCCCTACTAGGTTTTTTGCAGGATGCTATTATGTTACTCTAACACCAGGTAACAAGATTAAGAAAGTTCCTGTAATATTTTAACAATACATTACCAGAAATGCCCAGATCTTTCTTATTTGTATAAAAAATAATTGACTACAAAATTTACAGTCTTCAAAAAGCTTACAACTTGTTTTCTGATGATGTTTTCACTCTGAGACTGTTAGGCTAATGTTAGCATGTTTGCTCTCTGTTTTTAAATGGCTTCTTGATAATTGGGCTAGTAACATATTTTAATGAGGCTCCACTTGATGTGTAGAAAAAATTGACAGGATTGTTGATTTTTCTTCTTAATGAGCTTAGCATTTCACTTCGAACTTCCTACAATTTAATGGCGTTTTAAAAATGCACTTTGCACAAAGCAGATGGCCTCACACAGAAAGGTAGCAGCAGTAGGCAATACAGTCTTTTATTGCACTGTGCACTTCGTTGGAAAGGTTGAAGAATATTCATCTACAGGGAAAACCCAGATTTTTCATATCAACAAAGTAATGTGCCCAGACTTTAATACAGTTTTGCAAGCAATGCAAATGTGCAAAACATGACATTGCAAAATGCGATTACGTGGCAGGCTGATTAATAATGCTAAGTTCTGGTAAGCATAAAATCACAGTACACCAACAGTGATCAGGAAATGATTTTATTCTGGAACTTTGATATTGCTTATTTAAAAATACTTTCATTAGGATCGACATCCCTAAACTAAATGAAAATCCAGATAGGTGACCTAATGAATTGTGTTTTTTAACGACTATTAGGTGTGAGATATGCCCAGATTTTAGTTGGAGCAGTATCTTTACTGACACAATAAATGTATGCCCGAGACAGTAATTGCTTGTCTGAGAGTTGCAATACAAAAATATACTTTTTAATATTTAAGAAAGCTGTGTAATTCATGAGAGCACAAAAGATATGTGGTATTAAGATTTATTTGTATTTAATAATTTAGAAAGCTTTGTGTAATGATCAAGCCATTTGAGGATGCATCAAACTGAGATGCATTTCTGGATGCCATGCATCTTAGCAGATGGAGCTTAATGAAATCTTAATCAGTTGAGTTCGAATCCTAATAAAATAGAACTTTGATTGAATTTAGTCCCTTGTTGTTTAAACAGAACCATCTGGGAACTCCTTCATATAAACAGTTCAGGAAAGAGCAAGCACTTCAAAAATAACAGGTGTGTAGTTGAGTCCTACGACTATTGTGGTAAAAAGTAGGAGAAAAGGAGCAGGCCCCATTAATTGTTTTGGAGCCTTCACTAATTTTGGTGGTGAATAAAAAAAAAAAAGACAGCAAGATAAAAAATAAACAAACTAAAAAAATCTGACATATTTTTTATATATTTGAAGCTTTTCAAAAGCCACAACTGAAATGACAGAAAGTAGACTTAATGTTAAAATTGTGCTTCCCTTTCACTGGCACTCAACTATTTAGTTGAGCCCCCAGTTATTAATATACTGTGATCAGCTAGTCACACACTCACACAGACATTCGCATTATGTGACGGGCGTTTCATAAAGCACTGCATTATTGTTATTAGCATTCGGGCGCTGCTCCCAGCTGCTAGTGCTGGGCTGAGAAGCAGTCATTAAATTCAAATTGAGCAGTATTTTCTTTTGATGTTTTGGGAGCTCATGCAGGGTGGATTCACACCGGCTTGGCAGCACTTGTTTATTTGTTTCATAAACTCAACTTTATTTGCTCCACCTGTTTGAATGTGTGCTTTCATTAGTGGGACACTTTATTTAAACCTGATGCTAGATCCTAAATTGCTAACTTATTAGCTTGCTGTTCACTATTAGGCTCATTGGTTGAAAGTAATTTCTAAAGTAATAGGGTCAAACAAAAGTGCAGCTGCAATATAACTGTAAATATGGAGACTAGATACACAATCACACATGTACTACGTGTATTTCAAAAGTCTTTCCTATAATGTATTATTTGTAATTGTAGTGTATTATTGTATTATTATGTATTATTTGTAGTGAGGAAAAAGAGATTGGTGTGTGCTGTTTCATTTCAGTCCTCCTTGTCTTTTATATAATTGAAGAAAAATATAGAATGACCAGTGTTAATCTTTACTTAACTAAAACTTTACTTTACTAAAACACAGTTTCCTCCGTCTTTAGAACCAGAATCAGCCTTTTTTTTCAAGGTTGTGCATACAAACAAGTAATTTGACTCCGGTACACTTTGCTCTTAGTGAAGTTTTTTTTGTTTTTCAATATAAATAATTAAAAAATATGAAATATCTTTAAAATTTACATATATACACAAATTACTTTAAGAGAAGGCAATGTGAGATCTTTCAAAGTATGCATGGTGTTGTTCTGGAACTCTGTCAAGTGTTCATCAGAGTAACAGCCTGGGGGAAGAAACCGTTTGTGGCGGCTGGTTTTAGCAAACAGTACTCTGTGGCGCCGACCTGAAGGTAAGGGCCTAAACAGTTTGTGTGCAGGTTGTGTGGGATCTGCAGAAATTTTAACTGCACCTTTCCTGACCCTGACCTGTATAAGTCCTGGATAGAGGGAAGGTCAGCCCTAATGATTCTCTTTGCAGACCTGATTGTTCATTGCAGTTTGGACCTGTCCTGTTTTGTGGATGAGCCAAACCACACTGAGATGGACCAAGACAGGACAGGCTGAATTATGGCAGTGAAGAAGATGACCATTAGGTCCTGTGGGAGGTTGTACTTCTTGAGTTGCCTCAGGAAGTACGGTCTATTTACATTTTCTATGTGTGAGGACCATCTCAGGTCTCGAGAAATGTTGGTTCCTCTTTAGATTAGTAATACTGTAAGTTAAGCAAAATGTTGGCAAACAAACATTGTTTTGGAGAATGCAAAAAATTGCAATTCAAAGATAGAAATATAAAACTATTTTTTAAAAAGTGAGATTCATTGATGATATCAGATATCACAGCAGTACTGATCTGACTAGAGCAAGAATTCAAAGTATATCAAAAATCATATTTGGCTTTAACTTATAATATAAACATCAAACAACATTTGGTTTTGTGAATGTACAGCAGATGTAATTAAATAAAGACATGTTTTCCATATAAGCTTTTGCAACTGTTTAAACACTTTGACAGGGGAGGAAGAGGAATCAGTATCTATCAATACAGAAGAGTAAAAAAGAAATAAACCACATGATTCTGTAGATTTCCTGACCACCTTTAAAAACTTGAAGTAATCATTCTGTTTATGTGGATAAATGTTGGTCCACTCTTCTTCATAAAAGGTCTTCAAAAGGTCTGAGGCTTTGGGGCATTTATTTCTGTTTAGCTCTGTTAAAGTTCCCCCACAACATTTCAGTTAAGTTTCAGTCTTGACTTTGACTGAGCAATTGCAATGCCTAACTTTGTTGCTTTTATAAAGATTCCTGTTGTGGATTTGCTGTAGTGTTTGAGCTCATTGTCCCATTTTATGTCTCAAGCTTTAGTTGTGAAACAGATGGTCTCACATTTGACTCCAGAACACTTTGTTATGCAGAGATGTTTATGATTGACTCAAGGACTGGAAGGTTTCCAGATTCTCTAGCTGCAAAACAAGCTCTCATCATTGTCACATCCACCTTGGCAGTTGGTATTAGTTGTTTGGGCTTTTATGGGTTTTTGCCTTACAAGCTAGTCAGTCTTTTTTTAGTTTTGCTAACATAACGTTTAACATGCTAAAGCCTGTAGGGTCAAAGGTGTAGCTCCTGTTTAGTTTTTTCTCCAAGCATTAGATGGTCTGACTATGGGGATAATTTTTTGAAATGTGCACGTCTGGCAAGATTTGCAACTGTCTGCAATGTTTTAGTCATTAGTGAATAACGTTTCTTGCTGTGAAATGATGGACTTTAAACTGTTAAGAAATGGCCTTACAATCCTTCCCCGACTGATAGGTAGCAACAATTGGTTCTGTACAGTCACTGTTAATGTTGTGACTATGAATCTGAAAATATTATTTAATATTAATATTTTAATATTTTATCAAATAACATTTCGGTCTGTTAAGGGTTGTCCTGTGAATACCAGCCCAGTAAGGCAGTGGTATTAGGACAAAATAGAAAGGTGTGAGCCAAGCTCTGACATTATTGAACAGCCAAACTCTGCACACACATGGAATGAATTCACACAATTTCTTAAAATCAAGAATTTATTAAAAAAATAAGTCAACTCAAAGTCAAAACATATTTAAATCAAACAACTCTTTATCTAAAACAATCCGACTAAATACCAAGCAGAATTAAGAATAACAAGACTAATGGGGCTATGTACAATATAAACAAGTTGATTAAAAGAGGTTTTGAAAATCATGACCGAAAGAGTGATGCAACATTACCATGCAATTTTATTTATGTTTGAAAAAAAAGGATTATCTAAAGAATCTGGAAAACGGAGTTAAGTTAGTCTTGGAACCAACTTAGGCAATAATCAGTACACCTTTAGACCCAAAAAAAATGCAAGACGAAAAAAATATTTTAAAATGAAATAATGTTTAAAGAATGATTTCCTGAAAAAAACCAACCTTCGGGATGACTAATTCTCATTAGATGCCTTTATTAAAAAAATAATATTCAAAAATTTTTATTAAGGAGGGGTAAAAAATTAAGGGAAATTTTTTGGAAAAAAACCCAAAATCTTTCTGAAAAATTGGAGCTTAATGGTGTTTACTTAGTTATCAAGTTTAGTAAAATAATTTTAGGGAACTATTATTTACTAGATTGAAAAAACAACCTTTTCTGGGTAAATATTCTTTAGCAGGCAAGCACGTGTCCCAAGCTGTTAGCAGTTAAAGCTAACAATTGAAGCTGATAGCTTAGCACCAGGATCAAACACACACCTTTAAAATACCATCAATAAAAGGGTTAAAATGCATAAGCGGGGACGGCGGTTATGATCAATCTTCTGTGTTTAAAATCACCCTTTAAATAAAGTTTGTCTTAACTTTAAAAACACACACAGATAGCCTGCTAGCACTAAGATAGCAGAGTTTCACAAACAAAACCAAACTTCAGAAAATGAAAACGTTCAGATCATTATAGCCTAAATCTCTCTGCCCAAACCCTAACCTCATTTGAAACGTGTTGAGGAGGAGTTGTCCAGGCAACGACGACGTTTGAAGAGAGCTCTGTGAACAAAAGGGTTAGCTTCCAGCTAACCTCGGGAGCAGTGACTGGGCAGCCGCTCTGGCGGGCCGACTAAACTGCACGTTACCACGGTGATGCGGCTCCTGTTGTCCTCCTCTCAGGCTGGGAAAACCACTCCACTCGGCTTCGTAGAGACAGCGTCTCTACTTGGGACTTCTCTGGAACACAGTTTGCTTCTGCAGGCCTCAAAGAGAAAGTCAAGCAAAATGCTTATACCTTAATTTCCCCTTTTTATGAATGAATACCAGATACACAAACAGTGATTCATTCGTACTTAACTCGTGCATATGATCGGGTGATCTTATGACACTCTCCAGTTGAAGAGTTTATGTCTGTTTGCCAGCATAGAGACATTAGCGCGCTGTCTCCCCGGCCAGCCTCGCACGGAGTCCGGGTGGTAGAGAAAGGACCATTGGAAAGGTGGGGGTTTTATACGGCCAGTGGCATCATGGGAAGTCCGCTGTTACCCCCCCTTTTCCAAATGTTGGAAGTAGGTTAAATGCAATTTGTTTTGAAAGTTCCAGAAAAGTTTGTACCGCATCTTTCAAGTTGTATCCATGGCTGTGGTCCCAACAATGTCTTTGTGATTGTGTTAGCAAATGCCTGCACTGGACTGAAGAACATATAATAAGGTGTATTTGTTGTAAAGCTTCTGTCTGGTACTTTCCCATTTTAAATCCTATATACTTACATTTTCACAAATTTCCACCTGTTCTCTACTGGACTCCACCACAGAATGTAGAAGCTTTTTCTAAAAACAGAGACATTGAGAAACATTGTGTTTTATGACATGAACTGTTTTCTGCTACACCAGGGTTAAAAATGTTCCATGAAACTGCAAACCCTTCCATTTCATGTTGGTGTTTTTTACAGGTATTTGTGTGATTTAAATCCACAGTTTTCTTTTTACTGTCAGATGCAAACTGAATTAGGCATCATCACTCCCATTATCCATTCAGTCTAAGATGAGCAAAGCGGTTAACTGCATCTCTTCCCTGCCCCTTGATCGTTGATCTTTTCTTGGCAATCTCTCTCAGCTCCAACCCTGTTTTCATCGGTGTGCATTAGCTAACAAAAGTGAGCAAAGAGTGGATAGATATCTCCCTGAGAATATAGAGACTCCTACCTAGGGACTTCAAAGCATGCTTTGAAGTTGGGCAGGAGACAGCAGCATCAAAAGGAGAGGAGATGCTCTGCTGTGATACTATGCTGTGTCATTAATTCTTGACTGCAAGCACTCCACTTAGTTATTGAATGAGGTGTGACTTTGTGGATAGCTTTCTCTGCAAACTGATCATGTTCTTTGCCGAATGTGATTTTCTACAAAGCTCTACTCGAAATTTTAAGCTGTAATCTCAACATATTTCAAGGTCAGGGAATCAAAGGAATCAACGTTTGAAGATAACTGATAACTGTTCATTCCAAAAGCATTATAAAGTTAAAACCATAGACCTTTTTGGTTTATCTTGTAGTATGCAATGGGTTTGAATAGGCTGAATGCAGTGAAGAGCAGAACTGGCCCCTGGACTCGAAAAACAGTCTGACAACTTGGTAGGTGATCCTGCATGTTACAAATTTAACGATGACTGGAATTTTAGCATGCAGATTTATGTAGTTAAGAAATAACTACATAAAACTATAAAAAATATTGCATTGAATCCTTCATATCCAAGTTCCTTGATTTCTGGCACACCCGTAACACTGATGCATACACTACAGCATTGTAGGGAGTGGTAATGCAACTAAAGATGCCGAGAATGCACAAACTAACAAAAAGGATTGTTGAACAATGATGAGAGGTCAAGATGGTATTAATTGGCTCGTTGGGTGAAAAGGTATTTATTTCCAATGGTAGATTGTGCATCCAGTTAACTTTAACATTATGCTTCTCTCTCCACCCTTTGATTTTTTATATTTATTATTAAGAAATGTAACTTATTAATAATAAGAAGGGATTCCAGATGAGTTAAATAAAGCTGTTTTGTTAAAAACAGAATCTATATGTGGAATCACTTTGTCACATTCGGGGCTGTATCAATGTTTTCAGTAGAGCACTAACACTGTGTGACATTACATTATCCAGATTTTGTTCAGCATAAAAAGGTAATTGAAATTAATTTTTTTTTACAAACACAGAAACAAATGAGAGAAATTAGACCAAATCAACTGCTATGACTTATGTGAATGCAAAATTCAGATGAAACCCCAGAAACTTTATAATCACTTCAAAGCAACGACTGGGATTTAAAGCAGATTGAGAAGCCTGGATTCTTGACCCAAGTTAGAACAAGCTTTATTTAAGTAAAACATGGTCAACATAAGTGATGTTAATATCATTCTATTCAACCTAAATATTGTCCTTCGGAAATTGCAGTGTATATATATTTTTTGACAAATTGGTTTCAAATGGCGAAGGGACTTTGTCTGATGACAATGAGCAAAAACAGGAAGACCAACAAAGCCATCTTAAAAATTGATAAGACCGGAGAATCAGTAAAGATATCTCTCCTTTGTTCTTAGTCCTATTATCTCTCCGACCGGAAAGACATGCTTGCCTCAGCTTAGGTGTTGATAAACCATGTCAGTCCAATTAGTGCAGCACCAAAACACAATCTGTTTTGAGTTGTTATCTGAAGAAATGAAACCTAAAAAGTGGGACAACGGGATTTGAGGGACAAAACAGAACAAGTTGTTGAGAAGCATGGAACTACCCAACAGAAATTCATTTTCTATTATTTTTTTGTGACAAATTTAGTTCATTGTGGATGCCAGATTACATTAGATGTTAACATATTTTGGTTATGTCTATCTGAGATTTGACATTTCCAGTCCTTAATTTAATTACTTATTGTTAATTATTGCTACAGCCTTATAAATACTTCCAACCAAACCAAGTCCTTTTTTTAATGAAAATCGTGATTTATTTTTATGTTTTAAGGAATGGTCACTTTCAGTGATAAAACCGTACTTCTATTATTTACTGTGGATTAGTTTGTAATCTAAAGCTTGAGAGATATTAAGAACAAATAAAGAAATCTACCCTATAACGATAAAACATTGTATGGCTGATGTGCAGGTTAAATGATTTTTCGATAGAAAGCCTTTCTTCAAAATAAACTAGAACTTTGATACAAGAACCAACTACTATCACGTAATGGTTGAAAGAAATATTGTGTGAATGATTGTGTGAATCAGTAAGGTGGAAGACACCTGTTGTTTAGAAGTTGGAGTACAGGACAGCACTCAAACATAAAATGTGCCCACAGCCCTATTAAAATGGCAAATTTGGGATTTAAAATAAAACAAAAAAAATCAATTCTATAAACATAAAACTTTCATATAAGAGATTTTTCAAAATTCATCTAAAAAACGAACAAAAAATAGACACAAAAAGTATCATAACCTTGTTGCATAAGTAGGACGTGTTACATCTTGACTTGGAAGTATTTATTCCCTCTTTATTGCAAAAGGTTTCCAAATCTACCATGTTGTGAGGAAATTTCTTTTCAACAAACACTTTGAATTATTCATAATTTCATCCACCTTAAAAAAAACCCCTGTTCCCTCAGAAGAAAATCAAGCCCCAAAGCAAGATAATGCTATCACCTCGTCATTGTGGATATGGTGATGTGGAGTTCACTGGCATCCCTAGAAATGTTTTACATGTGGCCATAAAAATCTCTGGGTTGCACACCAAAATCATAACCAATGACTGACTTTGAAACATTCTGTAATGATGTACTATATAATAGGAACTACAAAAAAAAAAATGGTTACAACCCTTTGAATTTTGTTTTGATTTTACAAATTTATATTTCAGACTGACTAGAAATATAAAAAATAAATATGCTATTTTTTATATAGTATTTATTTCTTGTAAAATATATACATATAAAAAATTAAAACATTATTTAAGCAAGGCAAACTCTAATCATCATTTCATGCTGCATTCACTGGTAATCGGAAATGGATGGTGCGTTGGCTGATGCGTGGACAACTTAGCTTTATTGGTTGAACTAACAATTTACCACATTTGGGGGGCGCGACTGGGGTGGCAATGTCAGATGAGGGCCATGTGCCGCCCCCTGCATCACTGGTGCAGTTTTGTTTCGATGCCAAACATACCATTATTGTCAAGAATCCAGGTGTGTATTGCATGTGTGTGCTCCTGTCTTCCTGAGATAGCAGGCTCAGTTGGTGGGCAGAGATGAGCTGCTGCAGTCCTTTTACACCTGTGTGTATTCAGGCTAATTAGTGGAGCTTAAATAGAGCTGGCTGCTGGTCAACAACGCTTGAGTGTCCACTATAGTGGTACCTCTAGCCCTCTGAGAGATTGTTACGAGTATCTAACCTTGAAAAGATTAACCTTGACTTCTTCTCCTTCTTAAATGTTGTCATTTGGATGCTTCTTGGTCTACCTCAGATATGAAGCTCCTGCATTCAGATTCACGCTCCTTGGAACACTAACCGCTAGGATTTCAGCTCTACGACCGGTAGACCCAAAGCTCCTTGTTGGTTCCATCCTTCTGGAAACCTGTCAGCCCTCCAGCGAACCGCTAACCACCCCGATCGGTCCAAACAGCCACCCTGAATTCAGTACCTCCTCCGAACTAGGATCACTGCCTTCACTTGTAAACAGATATTACTGTCATCCATTCATTTCTCAATCTTCATGTCTACTCACCGCTCTCCCCTCCTTTCCCCAGTGGTGCACCAGACCGAACCGGTGAAGCCTCCTTCAGATACAGCTAAAAAAATACAGCTTTTCACAATATACTGTTAAATGTTACAAGTTTCCTGAAGCCCCTGCATGTGGGACAAAAAACGTACTAAAACTCTGACATTTATGAATTGTGATCAAAATGTTCGACTTCCCCCTCCTTGAACCACAACCTTTACCTGATGGAGGGGTTTGAGTGCTCAAATAATCCCAGAGGCTATGTTGTCTGGGGATAAAATGCCCCTGGTAGGGTCTCCCATGGCAAAGAGGCTCTGGGTGATGGGTCGGACAAAGAGCGGTTCGAAACCCCTTCATGAAGACCAAAAAATCGAGGCACAAAACGTTGCCCTGTACGGCGGTGCTGGGGTCCCACCTGGGGTCTGGGGTCGGGACTCGTTGGAGAGCACCTGGTGGCCTGGTGGCCTCTTCTACTCTGGAGTTGCCCACGGGGAGAAGTAATGAGCTGGGGGGGGTTGCTTGTTGCCCCCCAGCTCAGCTTTCTCATGTTGGGAGTTTCCCCAGTGGATGAGAGGGTTGCATCCCAGCACCTTCGGGTCGGGGAGAGGTCTCTGACTGTCGTTGCAGCCTACGGCCCAAGCGATAGTGCGGAGTACCCAGCCTTCTTAGCGCCCCTGTCGTGGGTGCTGCATAGTGCCCCTCCCGGGGACTCCATTATTCTGCTGGGGGACTTCAGCGCCCACGTGGGATATGACAGTGACACTTGGAGAGGCGTGATTGGGAGGAATGGCCTCCCAGATCTGAATTCGGGTCTGCTGGGAACGTCTGGCAGAGCCCCCGGCCAGGGATGTAGTCAACTCCCACCTCCAGGAGGGCTTCGGCCAGATTCTGGGGGAGGTTGGAGACATAGAGGCAGAGTGGACCATGTTCTCCGCATCTATTGTTGGTGCTGCCGCCCGTACCTGTGGCCGTAAGGTCTGCGGTGCCTGTCACGGCGGCAGTCCCCGAATGCGGTTGTGGACAACAGCAGTAAGGGATGCTGTCAAGCTGAATGAGTCCTATTGGCTGTGGTTGGCTTTTGGGACTCCTGAGACGGCTAACAGGTACTGTGAGGCCAAGCATGCCCTGGCCCGGGCTGTGGCAGAAGCAAAAACTCGGGCCTGGGAGGAGTTCGGTGAGGCCATGGAGAAGGACTACCGGTTGGCCTTGAAGTGATTCTGGCAAACTATCACCTCAGGAGAGGGAAGCAGCCCTGTTTATAGTGGGGGGTGGGGAGCTGCTGACCTCGACTGGGGACATTATTGGGCGGTAGAAGGAGTACCCTGCCGTCAAGCATTCCCTGGTGGAAACAGAGGCTGGGGACTCGGGGTTGGACTCTTTCATCACCCAGGCTGAAGTCACCGAGGTGGTTAAAAAGCTCCATGGTAGCAGGGCTTCGTGGGTGGATGATATCTGCACTGAGTACCTCAAGGCTTTGGATAATGTGGGGCTGTCATGGTTGACATGCCTCTTCAACATTGCGTTGTGGTCGAGGATAGTGCCTCTGGACTGCGGACTGGGGTGATGGTCCCCCTTCATAAGAAGGGTGACCAGAGGGTGTGTTCCAACTACAGGGGGACCCACTCCTCATACTCCCTGGTAAGGCCTATGCTAGGGTATTGGAGAGGAGAGTCCGGCCGATAGTCGAACCTCAGCTTCAGGAGGAGCAGTGTGGATTTCGTCCTGGCCGTGGAACACTGGACCAGCTCTACACCCTCTGCAGGGTACTCGAGGGTTCATGGAAGTTTGCCGAACTGGTCCACATGTGTTTTGTGGACCTGGAGAAGGCATTGGAGAATGTCCCTCGTGATGCCCTGTGGGGGGTGCTCCAAGAGTACGGAGTCCGGGGCCCTTTATTATGGGCCATCCGGTCTCTGTACAAGCGGTGCAGGAGTTTGGTCCGCATTGCCAGCACTAAGTCAAACCTGTTCCCTGTGCATGTTGGACTCCAACAGCGCTGCCCTTTGTCACCTGTCCTGTTCATAACTTTGATGGACAGGATTTCTAGGCACAGCCAAGAGCCGGAAGGGGTCTGGTTTGGGGACCAGTGGATTTCGTCTCTTCTTTTTGCAGATGACGTGGTCCTGCTGGCCCCCTCTAGCCAAGACCTAGCGCATGCACTGGGGCGGTTCACAGCCGAGTGTGAAGCGGCTGGGATGAAGATCAGCTCCTCCAAGCTCCACCGGGAGGAGGCCCAGGGGATGGCCCAGGACATGCTGGAGAGACTATGTCTCTGGGCTGGCCTGAGAACGACTCCCCCTGGAGGAGCTGGAGGAGGTGTCTGGGGAGAGGGAAGTCTGGGTGTCTCTATTGAGTCTGCTGCCCCTGCGACCCTGTCCCGGATGAAGTGGGAGACAACGAGTCTCGTTTATTAGAACTTTTTATTTTCAGTAATTTATGAGAACTTTTTATTTTCAGTAATTAGTTATGTCACTTTAATTTTTGAAATAAATGTATAATATCATAATGTCTGAGTAGCCAATACTGTTCCTGACAGAGCTGAAATACCCTTCAGAGGATACAAGTTTTTTTGTGTCCTGTTTATGCAGTGTCATATTTAGCAACCAACTCAGTTTCACAACAGAATATGTGATATCTAACATATTGTTAGTCAACAAAGCACACTTAGTGGTGCTGATTTAGCTAGAACTAAAAGCAGATCAAAGCTGACAAGGGCTTTAGTTTGCAAAATTGCTCATTTAAGTTTTTATAGATCAGGGTTCCAATTTTCATGTGGAAAACACCCCAAAAGCAATACTTTTCAGTGCAACCCTGTACTAGCAAGGTATACATTATAAGAGTGAGACACATATATTTTGTACCTTGATTAACAAATCCTTTTTAATAAATATTATTTATATGATCAGTATATACACTTTATTTTTAAATTTCGCATTAGCTGAGTAAAGTTTGTCAATGAAAAAAATAAAAACAAAGTCCTGTAGATCTGCCTGTGTATGTGTGTGGCTGTTTTTCATTCCTCCAAGTAATGTCCTTGTATTTATTTTCAACCTTGGTCTCAGTTGCAAGCAGAGGACTAGGCCAGATGGGGACTAGCAGGATTGGGTTTCATTTATGTATGCAAGTAAAGTGAGCCATTTCCACTTTGGCCTTGACTAAAGTCTCCAAAGATTATAAACCTTCAGAAACAGACAAAAGATGAACTCACCGTATGCGCTGAAATTAATTGGATAGTTATTCTGGACAGTTTCCAATGCACTCCTGTGAGTGTGGTTTTAATTTTTATTGGCATCCTGGAAGACTGGAATAACAAATAGACCATTTTGCATTCAACATTTTACTTCCTGCTGTAAAGCAGCACATAAATACAAATTTTAGTAGCAATCTGACAGGTTAAGCCATTGTATACAGAAACAACACAAAACATGCATATAGAAGTAGTCTGAGCTCCGAAGCAATTAATGTCTGTCGGACAAAATCTGTATCATTTGCAACTTTCTAAAATTAAAGTATAGGTGCTAGAGAAACAAATGATATACTTTTAAGTTTTCTGCCATTGGATGTGTGTCCCTGTGCAACCTCCAAGAATAATCTGCATTTTTTACTCCTCAAAGTGACAGTGCTCTGAAACCAATAAATATTTTAAGTCATATTGAAGTTTTCCACTGTTGTTAACACGCGCCTGAGGTGCACTTAGTTGAATCTTGAAAGTCATTATCTCGAATACGCAGCACAGGTGTAAACACAATGGCACTTTGCACTATTGCTGAAGGACCGAACATTTGGTACCTTCTATTCAGGGTAAGCAGTTGGTCCATTTTTAAATGATACAGTAGCCTTCACAACACGCCTCAGGTGTCACGTCTTTTCTCTTCAGCATGGTTTGTACTTATACATTGAGTCTGGCATAAATACATAATACAAGGCTTTTATAACTTTAACAGCAAGGAGTCCAGCCATAGCTGAAGGAAAAATTGAAAGTGTCCATGTGTGTGTGTTTTTAAGGGGGATACAGAGGATGCATGCTGCGTATAAGATACAGTATGTGTGTGGAGTGTTTAGAGGATGCAGCTGGACTGGATGTATTATTGATGTGTTGTTAGCTCACCCAGGGAGTTGCAGTCTCATTGCAAGGGGATTAAGAGACTAAAAGCAGTAAACCAGGGAAACAGGGAAAAGGCACGGAATATACTGTATCCCTCACCCACCTTGCTCTTGTCCCTTTAGATTATATAAACCAGAAGAAAATATCTGTATGAATTTAAAGGAATATGTGGCATAGCTTTCTAATGTAAACCTCCCTTACAACAAATCATTACATAGATACAAAAGATAGAAAAATATGTCTTTACTCTATACAATTTTATATATTGGCTGTTTATGTGATGTCTTAAAAACTGAACATAAATGTTCTCTAGAGATGCACTAATTAGAAATGTGTGGTCAATTTCAGATCTCCAGTTTTTAAACCTCTGTCTTGCGGATTTTAATGAATTGCACATTTTCTTTAAAAAAAACTAAATTACCAGCATTTAAAGTATGTTCATCAATTTTGCAATGAGAGTCTTTGTTACGAGAAAAGTCAATGTCACAGGGGTGTCGCTGTTAAAAACAGTACTATTTAAAACAATGCCAAAATAACGAAATACTTGATTTTTAAGCATTATTCAGCATCTTATGCAGGTGATTAGTGCAATTAGCATTTATATCTTTAGACAGCCGTGTATTTTTCACTGGAGCAGATCTGGTGCTTCCTGGCACACATCCCCTTTTGCATGTCCTTGTCTGGCCCACTGTAGGGCATACAAAATGAGAAATTAAACAGACATAAAGTGTTAATTTTTTCTGCACATCCTAATAGGCTGCTTTCATTTTGAAGAAAATGCTGTTTATTTTCAAGGGGAGAACATGGTTCTGTTTTAGGTCACTACAATGGCACCCTTATATGTGCACCAATGCCATCTTATGGTTAAAAAAAAGATTGGTGCCTTTTATAAAAGGGATTAACAGAAGTTCAAGAGTGGGTGGACTTTGGAGTGGAGTCATCCCTTCCATCTATACTGAGCCTGTCCCATGACAGACAGAGTTTCTAAGCTCAGAAAAATAAAACAGAGATATTTTGGTGTAGTAGGTTCAGTTTTTATGTTACCTGCTAAAATCTCACTCCTGGTTTAAAAGGGACAGTGTGCATGAACAGCAGATATGCCTCTGTAAAAAACAAAAAAAAACTAAATTCAGATACTGAAAATAGCTAAATTTTTTTCTTCTTTCCACAGTAACGCCACACACTGAGGTGTTGTTGGGACTACCTGTTTGCACTTTACATATGGTTCATTCACTGTCTGGAAAAAAAAAATTAAAAGAGAGATCATATTTGTCCTATTTTAACTTCCCTTCATTGGCCCCCTGTTAAATTCAGAATATAATTTAAAATCCATCACAGATCTGATTGTTCCATACGTTCCTAACAGAGCACTTCGTTCTCAGACTGCAGGTTTACTGGTGGTTCCTAGAGTCTCCAGAAGTAGAATGGGAGGCAGATCCTTTAGTTATCAGGCTCCTCTCCTGTGGAACCAGCTCCCAGTTTTAGTCCGTGAGGCGGACACCCTGTCTACTGTTAAGGCTAGGCTTAAAACTTTCCTTTTTGACAAAGCTAGTTAGAGTGGCTTAGGTTATCCTGAGCTATCTCTATAGTTATGCTGCTCTGGGCTTAGACTGCCGGAGGACTTAAAGATCACTTTCACTCTCTCTGCTACATTCTCATACTACTCTCCAATTCTGCGTTATTTGCTGTCATTTCACTTTTAACTCTGTGTTCTCTCTCTGTTTTTTCTCTTTCTAGAAGCTACTGTCGGGGTCTGGGGGACTTTGTCTCCTCTTTTGCCTGCTGCTTCTTTATTCCTCCCCTAGGTGGTGTCAGAACATGGTGGCTGGGTGCTGCGACAGGTGTGTTGCATCAAGCCTCATCAGGAGAGGGTATTAGAGGAGTCTGCTGCCAGCACTTCGATGCCTGAGTGTTGACCAACTGTGTTTGCCCCTGTGTTCTGGATCCCATTCCAGCTCGTTTCCTGGTTCCTGAGCTGACCTGCATAAATTTAAGTTGTCTCCTTTGGACTGAAGTTTCCGGCTTTCGGCGTTCTGACTCCTCCTCCCTTGGACTCTCCTGTGATTGAACTGTGTTCACCCTCCACCTTCACCTTCCAAGCCCATCACGCTGTGCCAAGCTCATCTTTCTCCTGGATCAAAACCTTCTCCCGAAAAGCAGTTCAAGCATCACGGATCAAATTTACCTTCCTCTGGCTGATCACCAGCTCTAAGAACCCACTCATTCCTCCCTGGCAGTTCATCATCTCATCCCCTGCAAGCACGATTTCCCTTCTCTACTTCCAGTATCCTCTAGCAGTATAATAATATTACCTGTGCTCCTCTATGTGCAGTTGAAGACTCATTCTGTGTTCCTGGACCTGGACCCTTAATTTTACTTATCAGATCTGTTAAAATAAACCTTTTACACTTTTTCCTGTCTCCTGAGTGTGTTCTGCATGTGGTTCAAACCAGTGCAAAAACTATGACAGCTACATCGGACCTGGCTATGTGTTTAGCTGTGAAACCTTCCTGGAGGGGGACATCAGCTGAGCTGCTGCTGCCAAAAACCTAATGCTCACCTTCTACAGATGATATGAATGGCCCCTATCTTTCAGTGTTTAACACTGTCTTTCCTAGACATAGCTACTGACTGAGCTTCTACTGTGACCAACTGTATGTGCTCTCTTTCATACTCTAGACTGACTCAAGTTCATCTGGTTAGCTTTCTTTCTCTCTGAGATGAAGCCCTAAAGGAGGTTAACCATTAATGTTTCACTTTGCTACTGAATCAGTGCTTCTGTGTTATTTTCTTGTCTCTGTTCTGTTCTCTCAAACCCCCAGTCGGTCGTGGCAGATGGCCGCTCACACTGAGTCTGGTTCTGCTGGAGGTTTCCTCTCCACTGTTGCTACATGTATGCTCGGTATGAGGGATTGCTGCAAAGTCAATGCAAGCGACGTCCACTGTCTATATATTCTATCCAGGAGGAGTGACTGCTGCAAGTCACTGACTCGATGCAATCTGCTTGGTTCCTTAGATAGAAAAACTTTTAACCAATTTGAATTATAAACTGAATCTGATTGCACTATTTGATAGTTAGGATTAATTGGAATATATGTACCCGAACTTGAAATCTGTATGATCTGAGTGAATTGACTTTGTAAAGTTCCTTGAGACAACATGTGTTGTGAATGGTG